>WJFA01004410.1:0-10794 GCA_009870155.1 Pseudobourletiella spinata | reverse complement strand
TCCCATGTGAACCACCAGAATGTTGCCGCTATGAATTTCGCGCGTAAATTTTTGGAGGCGCGTCGACGCCGCTCGAGACAGGAATCGCTTGCGTCCAATTCGCTTGCATGTGAACTACGCTTTAGACCATTGACCGCGCGCTACAAGTAGTACCTGCAACATTCGGTATAAAACTATTTGTAACAACGGTCCAATCGACATTCGGCTCGATTTAGCTTACTATATAAAATCTTGATCCCTAGCATCCCTAGATACTGCAACGTTTATCTACATGTATGCATAGCATTTAACCTGAAGTCCGTACCTATCATCCACAAGGAAATTTCAAATGCGCTGTGAAACATCTGAATGCGCCAACCGGGTTAGCAGTGAACAATCGTAGTTGGTGGAGGTCATTTACTTTAGGTCATCTGAAAAACATGGACATAGAAGGCCGAACCGTATGTCATTCAGGGACTGTGTTCGTACGCGTACAGAAACTGAATATCGAAGAGATTCCAAAGATTCGTGAATCAGCTGAACGGATATACGATTTAAGTTCCGTTAGTAAATGTTGGGCCATTTTAATTTAGAGCATCATTCAGAAAAGAGATTTCCCCAGCACACAACGGTAGCGGCCACGGCCTAATTGCAAGGACATTTGAATTTTTCTCTTGGCGCTAACATGAACACCTGGAGGGCAACATATCCTCACAGGAGGAGGGACTGGAGGAAGTAGTAGCACACTTATGCGCGAAGTATGTGTATGATCCCAGTCGCATGTTATTTCCTTGCTGAAGTTGTAGTCGTGTCGTAGCCTGTACTTTTACTGGTTGTCTTCTGAATTTTAGGGTTTTGGTAAGTTTGAATCTCAAACTTGAAAACTTTTTACTTTCAGTTTTTCAAGATGGAAAATGTCACCGCCTTTAAGTGTTTTTTCTAGAGGGGTTGTATGGCTAGCTAAACTACTGCCGGAGGGGTGTGAGTTATATTTTTAAATCTATTTGAGTAGATAGGCTTATAATAGGATTAGAAATTATGTTTTTCACGGAAGTGAGCATCTCGCTTAGTAAGGCCGATGTTACGTCTGTCACCCTCTAATGCCCTGTGGAGGAGACGTCAGGGAATGAGTGAAACCCGTCATCGAAGGACGAATGGTAACGGGAATCCTGGTTTGCATAATTACATATGAACGGTGTTTGCCAATCAACATATTGAACATCATGCAATCGTAGGCTGGTTAAATATGTCCCAGTCTTAACCTATTATTTGGTTTTACGAGGAATGAAGAAAAATGCAAAGGAGCTGTGAATTTGAGCAAGTAGCTTTAAGTGACGGACGGTCTGCGTCATTGGCGTTCCTGAACAGATAGAATGATCATGAGACTGTGACGGTGGGACTGCTTTAGCAATGACATGTTTCATGTTTTGTGCATTTCAAGTGCAAGGCAAATATCATTCACGGTCGGAAGTATGCAGGAACTAATTATATTCAGATGTTGGCAATGGCTACATTGACATCTGATTTGCAACTCTGTTTGGCGGGTACATTAGCTCACTGAAGCACACATGGAGTCAGTATAGTAGCTCACACTTATCTGATTATAATAATTTTCCAAATTTGATTAAGAAAACATTGTCTTTCATACTTCATCGTGTGATTTCTATTTCAGATAGTGGCCGGTCCACTCAAAGAATATACCACTGCCGGACGGTTAGTCAACGAGTCGAAAAAATGTCTACGAAGGAATCCAGTCCCTTCATTAACTCTTTAATTGATGGATTCTACCCATTTAATAAGCCTCTGTGTGCTAAGTACAAAAAGTAAGGATGCTTTGCTACATTGCCGGCCCTTAACCCCTCATTAGATTTTGTTCCTACGAATGAAATGAATGTTATTTACACAAATCATTGTTCCGTTATTTTGCAGGGGTTTCGGCTTTAAAACCATAGGTCATCGTTTGCCCGTTATTCTGACAAAAGTTATTGACCAATTATCTCGTGATAAAAATGATATTGGAGAGAAATGGGGAGAGGTATTTTTATGAAGCTATTATTTAAAGCTTTAGAAACATTTAATAACGGGATTCTAAAGTAAAGAAATTTGGCATGGTGTCAGGATGCAAGAGCAGAGGTGAAAGACGTCGTGGGTGAATTGGCAAAGTTGAAGAACGAAATGGTCACGAACAAACCAACGACAAGAACAACCAGTGTAGTTTGGAATGCTTATTTGACCAAAGTAGCCGACGAATATTTTGATGGTAACGAGGAGGAGCTGCGGTGGTATGTGGGACCGTGGCTTTATGTTGAGTGCTACATGTACCATCGGATGAATGAATCTTTTAGAAATTCAAAATATCTCAAGGCGTACGATCCATTCAGGCAGCAGAAGGAGGCTGCTTTGTACGAGTCTATAGAACCATCAATCGTGCTCGCAAAATATCTCGTGTCCTCTAAGTTAGGCATGGAAACTCTCCAGACACTTCTTGAGGTCAGTCTATGGGGGAACAGATGCGACCTTTCCATCTCTCAGGGGGAGAGCAACGCACAAACCGGTGACATCGTTGAACAACTAAGCTCTCTTCGCTGCAAGATTCTCGCAAATGATTCAGATACTTTCTGGAAGGTGCTTCAAGCAGTCAAGTCCAACGCCAATAACAATCAGAATTCTGTCGGCTACATTCTCGACAATTGTGGATTTGAATTATTTACGGATCTATGCCTAGCTGATGCATTGATCCAGAATGAAATAGTAGATCGGGTGGAATTTTATGTGAAGTCGGAGCCATGGTTCATATCAGACGTACTAATGCCTGACTTCCATTGGTTTCTTGATGAGTTGGCGTCACTTACTGATAAACCTATCCTGGTGCAACTAGCAAATAAGTGGATGGAATACGTGCGTTGTCAAAAGTAAGTGACTGTTTTTAGTGGTAATTTCATTTGTACATAAAGTAGACTACTGAATATGAAGGTTCGATCCCTTATGACTTGGAGCAGTTCAGTATGCAATGCTTTTGATTTTGATTGAGTTACATGTTTGTATTTTTAGGTTTGTCGTTACGGAGCGCGAATTCTGGACATATCCCCATTCGTTCTATGAAATGAAAGAAGCGGATCCATCTTTGTATAATGAGTTGAGCGCCAAATCATTTTTAATATTCAAAGGAGATCTTAACTACCGAAAGTTGATTGGTGACATCAATTGGGAATATGACACGCCTTTTGTCAAAGCTCTTCAGGGGTTCGCCCCTTCCCCACTGGTTGCTCTGAGAACTTCGAAGGCAGATTGCATAGCTGGATTGCCTCCTGGCGTGGGTGAGGATTTGAGTCGGGAAAATCATGATTGGATGACCACTGGAGAATATGGTCTTATTCAATTCGCTCAGTGAGGCCGACAATGCAATAACCTATAATAGAGTGTCAAAGCTTGTTTTTCCTTAATTTTATTGCGTTGTTATTAAAATTATGGTTGAGAGGAGGAACAGCACAGATTCGCTCGTTTTCTCATCTCCTAATTCTGAAATAATTACGTTGCGCTTGGAATTGCACTTCGAATGACAGTGGTGAAGATTTCTAGTTTCTTTTAGCAAGGGGTCATATTGTAACTGTTACCAAGGTCGGTGTATGCGTAACCTTCTGTTAGGGGCATTTTGTAAACATTTTTTGGATGAGAGGCGTTGCCTTCTCATCGTATTTTTTTGGCATGCAATGGCGCATCTGATTATTACACTGCGCACATTATTCTTCACGAATTGATCTTCCTCACTTAAATACTGACCCATTCACTTGGTTTCGTCCGTAGGAGATGAACCTCTATCAGCACTATTGTCATCATTAATGTTTGCATCCGTAGATTTAATGCTATTTCCCCCTGTATCCTTGCTATCCTCGTCCGAGTCTTCCTCAATTTCATCTGAAGATAGTTCGTTGAACTTTTTTACGCGCTGATAGACGCAGATGTAGGCCGTAAACGGGCAAATTACTCCAACAAGGAGTATATGAGAACAGGAAAGGGCGAAGCTCATGCAATCTTCGTATGCGGTTTTTACGAGTTCATAACAGGGCTGTTGCAAACATACAATGCAATTTGAGGCTGACATGCTAGACTGGCACATAAGTGGTCATTAAAGTCTCAAGTATTTTCACACCGTGACGTGAGGACTGTATGATCCATTTACAAAGTTTTCGGTACATCTTTCCAAGATTGATGATGAAATTCCATATTGCTGCCCAGCAGAGCCATTGAGGCAGCAAAACTATAACATTCAGATGTGAATGTGATACAGGGTAATAGATTTACCTCACCATACGGTAATTAGGTAACTATTTACGTCTTCACTTTGTAAATGCACAAGCCACAATGGCTTGCCTTTTTTAGCTCTCTTCTCGTAAGAAATGATCAAATCCCTCAATGTTGGCACCGGTGTAGTGTAGACGGAGCAAATCACAAACGCCCCCAACATAACATGTAGGACAAACCATAAGTATCCCTGAGAGAACACTTTCTCACCATTATAAGTAAATTTTCCGAATAAAAAAGTGCAATTTTCCGTGTCTTACGTAGATGCAGCAACAGTTAGAGCCACACTGGCATTTTGTGAACATCAGAAATAATATGGTGGATAGAAGGCTGAAGCAAAGATACGTCAGCAAGTATATCCATGTTCGCAGATCTCTATTTGAAATATTCACGTGGAAATATTCCCAGCATTCTCCCGTCATGAACAAAATGAACAGAGTCAGAATCACCGCCTTGAGGCAAGTTAGAAGGATCTTTCTCAGAATACATAATAACGACGAGTTACAAGGTTCTTAGGAAAAGCATCAGATCGTGATGAAGAGAATGAGATGAACGCAAAGGGCCTAAATTACTTAGTAAAGTTGTTGGGAATAAGCCCCTTACAATTAAGATCCAAGGTACAATGCAGAGAGCTAGACAGCATTTACATTCACAGTTTTTCGTGCAAATGGTCTGGTGACTCTGCCATTCATTATCATTCGTCTTCCGGCAGCACTTGCAGCAGCAACCACAACAATTCGGTTTGTTCTTTTGGTTCCGTACCATCTGTTCCTGAATATTTTGAGTTTCTTTCGAAGAAAAGAACCACTCTTAGTAACAGTCCATTACTGCAGCCAAACGAACCTGTAGCCTGTGTTGTCAAAGTTGAAAGACTAAGAAAATGAAGGTTCTGAAAAGGCGTTATCCGTATGTCATTTCTTTCACAAGGTCATGGGGTGGTCATCTTTGTTCTCAAGCTGCCTTTTGCAACTGGCCCAGTTAATAGCCATAGCCAGTCTGCCTTTATTCCCGATCATCCCGATCCGATCCCGACTCCCGACGACGACTCAGCTTCCAATTCCAATATATAAACCGAGATGAAACATGAAACATTTCAATTTAAGTAAATTTTACTTTGTTATTTTCGCTTACAGCAGATAACTATTTTATAAAACCAAAAGTCAGCAAGCATGTTTAAATATTTTCATAACCACTAAATCTTGAGAGGCGCTGCTATCGTTACCACGTGCTAAATTCAGCACCGTCAATTCCTAGAAATTCGTATTACTTCAAATTGTAGTACTGCCTGTCTTCTAAAGGAAGCGGACTCGGTGCACCACTTAACAGATCTTTTCCCTCCGAAGATTTGGGGAAAGCTATCACGTCCCGTATTGATTTTGCATTTGTTAGTAGGGCCACCAGTCGGTCGATCCCTACAGAAAAAATGCGTGAAATACCAAAATGGAATTGCCAACTGATACGAAAATACGCAAATTACCTATCGCAAATCCACCGTGTGGAGGTGCCCCAGAGTCCAAAGCTTCGACAAGATATGAGATGTCATCCAACGGTAGCTTTAAAATATCTTGAAAAACGTATCTCTGAAGGGATCCCTTATGTATGCGTATCGAGCCTCCGCCTATTTCACTCCCCCGATAAACTAGGTCGTAACTCAGTCCAACCGCCTGTTGATTCCAAATTTATGCATTAAAATACATGGAAGTGCTACGGAAATGAAATGGTGGTCGACTACCTCCAAGGGATCTTTGTAAAGAGCTTCCTCATCTGCGGGCATTGTAAATGGATGATGCGCAGCCTCTATGGACATATCTTCCTTGCGGAAAAATAAAGGAAAATCAATAATCCACACAAAACCACCTGTGTCAGGTTTATCGGAATTGTATTTTTCCATAGCATCCTTGTACTTCAAAACTGGGAAAGGTTCTGGTCCAAGCTGGAGTATGTACCGCATTAGGTCTTCAATGAGAGCCATAACATTTTCTCGTGTCGTGAAAGACAGTTCAATATCAAGCTGAGTAAACTCTGGCTGTCGATCCGGCTTTGCTTTTTCGTCGCGATAGCACCTTGCAATCTGATAATATCTTCCTTTGCAATAAAAAAGCTATTAATACTTTCAAACATGCACCCAGCCTGTCATTACGCAAGATTTGGGTAAAAAATTTGCACCTGTCCAAGCCTCCAACCATCAAAAGCTGTTTCAACAACTGAGGAGACTGTGCTAACGCATAAAAAAGGCCAGGACTTTTTGTGGCTACCGGATACTCACGCGCTCCCTAATGAAAATAAAGGTTAAGTTTATTTTGATCGGAATTAGCTACGATTTTAACACTTACACCAGGAGTGCGGCGAAGTAGCGTTGGAGTTTCCACGTCTACGAAGTTATTGGAATCCAAAAAGTCCCTCATGAGCTTGATAAGATGGGAACGAAATCGCAATCTTTTCTGCATTCCTTCAGTCCTGAGGTCAAGGTACCGGAACTTCATTCTCAGTTCCTCATCAACCTGACAAAAATGTCAAATATGATAGCAATTCTGACTGACGTTCAAGTAAATGAAATTTACTTGCTCGTAATGATTTCTTGAAAAACGTAGAGAAATTGCTTCGCTTAGAACTGTCACTTGGTCGACCAGAACCTCGATTTCACCAGTTAGTTCGTCCTAGAAAATAAGCACGGACAGTTTGTTAAGGTGATGCAGATCTCCCGCATAGTAAATTTTTGTTGATGTTAATTACAGGTCGCTGTTGATCTGGTGGTCTCAATCCGACTATTCCAGATATTTGAATAACTGATTCCAAGGAACATTTGCGCATAAGTTTTCTTACTGATCCACACTAGAGTCATAATTTCATAATATATACCTTACATAATGCTACTCTTTGAAGTATCGAGGTAATCAAAACTAGCACTAACTTCTGAAGAAACGATAGCTTGCGTCGATCCGTATACGTCTCGTATAATAAAAAACTTTCCTTTCATTCTGCTGTAAGTTAGCCATCCTTGAAGATGCACTCGCTGGCCTTCGTGTGTTCTGTTAAGCTCACCGCAAGTGTGGGATCTAGTTGTGTACGCATTAACATTGACCCCACCGTCTTGCTTACCTGGGAAGAATGAAAACGACAACATTTAACCTTTCAACCAAATCGGCTTTCATTAACTGTTAATAAGAGAATAAGAGCATTCGAGCTTCCCGTCCCGTAATACTGCTGCCCCTGCCCATCTATAAGTCGCATGAGCACATAGACAATCAACACTGCTGTAGCTTTACCTGGTACAGTTTGGAATTTATGGAGATTATTTGTACCACAGCATACTGGTTGACTTGTACTTAAATTTCTTGTGGCTAAGTCTCTCATTCGACCCTGGTGGCCAGTAATGTGATTTCTTGTACTGACTGGATGTTTTGCACAGAATGTTACAAATCGATGTGGTTCATGAGTCGGTAGACGCCGTACAACAGATATGGACTTCCTTATAAGGTCATGCCCGATCATTCTAAGTGCTTATAGAACCTATAGTTCCTTAAAATTTGTGCTTCTTTGCTGAAACGATGTCTAAATGCAAGAAAAAGAAAAAATATCGACATTACCAAAGATTTGTTTCTTTAGTTAATTATAAATTCTATAGATGAATACTTCAGAATAATACCAACAACTGAATTTCTAGGTTCCACTTACCACAGGTAGGGAGTTATACAAACAATCGCAAAGGTGTGGAATGATGGAGGCATGCAACCAAGCAAAAGTGGTAAGGTTTGGGTATTACTTCATGCACGAAGTTGTGTTTAACTGTTCTTCACACGCGTTTTCTAGAGGACCCACGACACTACACAATGACAGCGATTCCGAAATGAGTTATCAAATAGTAGCAAAATCCCTGGTATTAAACTTCGTGCAGTACTAAATTGAAACCGGCGAACCGAAAGTGAAACTAAATACACCCGGTGAGTAATTGTTGCTTTGCATCATCATCCACTATGATCCCAGTCCGAGTACCACAGCCAGAGAGGAATATACAGATAAGAATAAATTTTAAATCTTGGCGGGTATTTGGCATTGCAAGGATATATTATGCAATCTTGATGCGTTTTTTTCGGGCCTACAGCATTGTCAACGCCAACTGACCATTCAGTGCTGTGTAGTGATTCCATGGGGCTCTCTGAAACTCTGAGATGTTTCTGTGGACAGGAGACTAACCTTTAGCAAAGAAAAATAGGACCTGTTGGGGATGAAAATCCGTAATGAATATTTTCATTCACAACTATTAGTTGATGTGTGCTTCAATTTTTTGTTTTTAACGCAAAATAATGACTAGTCCTTCAAGCGCGTCACAACTCACAAAACTGGTAAATTCGACATTATGATTATTCGTTTTTGATAACCTCGATTACCAACAATGATTATTTTCCGAATAAAAATAAAATAACACTGCTAAAAAGTTTCAAAATTTCAGTAAATCTCTTGTCCGACCTCCGAAACTCATAAATGGTCAAATATACTATTAAAAATAACTACAGAAAATAAACTACAATTATGTATATTAAAACTACAAATTATTAGAATTAACTAAAGAAAATAGTACGTAGTACTACTAAATCAATGTAAGAGTACTCATGGGGATTACGCTATGTCCGTATTTTCAATAATTTGAAATTTCTGGGTTTAATCTTGAAAAAGCTTCAAGATAGGAGTTTTGAAGGCATTTAAGTTTGATTTTGTATGAAATAATATTCGCACACTAGCATATTTCACGCAAGGCAAACTTTATGCACACCAGTCTACGTTTTTGAAGTTTCTTTCAGAATTAAATTAAGAAATTTCACATTTTCTAAATTCGGATATCGTAATCCCCGTCAGTATTTGCACAATGACTTATTAGTTTTCTCTCCTGTATTCAGTTCTACGAGCATGTTCTGGTTCAAAAGTTGACAAAATATAATTTCGAGCATTGTGCTAATCGTTTCAAGGTTAGATACACACTGATCTTCAAATAGGTTGTCATGATTATTTGATGTAACTTCTTCAAAGACATTTAATATGCACTTTGCTATGAGCTTATGCTATTATATCAAGACTATGCTATTAAGGCCGGCAGCATAATCATTGTGCTGAACAATTGTGTGGTTGCAATAACCGCAAGAAGGCAAAGTAGAAACAATGTTTCTATGACTACTTTTGCAGTTCGACATTTAAAACTTGTAAATTTTTCAATCTAGAAATCTACGTATGTATGTATTAGAGAATAAACAGATAAGGGGAGATTTAGTATGTATTAGCGAATAGTTAGATTAGGGGAGGTAGGGGATCGAGACTAAAGAGGCTGGCAATATAGGGAGTGATTTCTAGCTTTTTATGATGAGAATGATGACATATTCACACCTAGCTATTACTCCTATACAGGGTGGCGCAAAATTCTAACGGTCATCAAATCAGTATGGCATAACATACGGCTCTAATTTATTTGTGACATAATGCTATTAATATGTTGTGCACTCAGGAAAAAACTTGCATGGATAGGCCGGTTGGATTCGACTACATATGTTTCCAAATTTTTTGCGCCACCGTGTATAGGAAACCTCGTTGGAAACAAGTCGGCAAACGGCGGCATTCACCCCAGCCCTCCACATCCGCATCGCATATCCTCGAAATTCATATCTGGCAAGCAGGTAGGTTGAAAAATCCGGATTTTCATAAAACATCATCTACTTGTGCAGAGGTATACTGGTTTGCAACATGATATCGAGTATTATGCTCGTAGTTGCAAAGAATTTTGGCTCACCACACAAAAACTTTTAAAAGTTATTTGACGTTTTTGCGATTAGAACTTGAAAGTAGCCATAGTAACAACCCACGTTGTCACCACAACGTACGATAATTACGATAACCATAACCTACGCATGCGTTTGTTAGAACCCGCGGGTCGGACGTCGCAACGGTGGAACCTAAAGGAGCTAGGCTACTGAAGAACGGAATTCTGAAATTGCAACCGTGGAAAGAAACAGTAGCCCACATAACATGTGGGCAAGCAAGCTAGTGTTATATATAAAGCAAAGTAGCGCCCCCTGCTGAGACTGGAAATCTCTTTTCCCGATCGAATCCTTTGACACAAGGGGGCGCGTACCGTTCTCACTTGAATTTAATCCGACATTAAATCAGTACGGTAAAATTCGCGATTCTATTTATGCTAAAATACTATTAATACTTTGAGCACGAACATAAAAACACCACAAGCACCGATTGATTCGCCACATTCGACTACAGATAGTTCCAAATTTTTGTATGAGGACGATAGCGTCACCTTGAACTTCACGGAGACCACAGAAAAAGTGATCGAGGATGGAAAAACCCTACTGTCAGCAATAGTTTGTGCACCATGCCATTTTGTGCCTCCCATTTATTATTATTTATTCAAGCTAACAAGGGACACTTCCCACATGCCAATGGCGCACAGCGCCGACACCCTATGGAGCGCAGAGCTTATCCATAAACATTACCTCTTGCAAAGCAGTAGGTGCG
>WJFA01004409.1:0-10794 GCA_009870155.1 Pseudobourletiella spinata | reverse complement strand
ATATATATATAAGGCTGAGAGATTCCTATATTACCACCACCCTGAAAAGTGTTAGAGAAGCCCTACTAAAAACTACTACTCGTCAAGATCCATTTCTTAGACCGAGAGAGAAAACCCGAGAAAGATTATGTAGAGGAATCAATTTGATAGAATCCCATCCTATGCGAACTACTGTACTGTATACGACATAACACGACGGCCGAAGAATGTGGAAAACTGCGTTGGGAACTTGCTGTTTTTTTTTTCATCTACTATTTTTCCTCCGTGCGCGGACAAAAATCTTGCGGACAAAAAGTGTTTCTTTTTTTTGAGACCGACAACAACCCATAGCAGAGCTCACACAGCGCGGCTACATGTAAAATGGACGACGAAACGCTCGAAAATGGTTCCACAAATTCTTTAGAAAACAATAGCCTAACAGACATGGACGCATCCACTCTACATAAGAAATGTTAACTAGCTAGATAGCAATATATAAATGGTGTCTTCCTGAGAGCTTTGGAGCCTCAATCATGGGAATTTTGAGAGTCATATTTTTTTATATAATGTAGTAGTAAGTGGCTCAATTTTCGAGTCATATATGTGTGTGGTGGTTCACGACCAAACAGTAACAGGAAAGAGGATATGCTCAAGATCTGATAGAAGTTGTAGCAATCCGGGATTGTGAAAAGCACTTCTACAATAGAACCTGTATAGTGCTTCTGGAAACGGCAATCTCGTCATTAGCCCCGCCCCCCCCAATATGTTGCGCCGTGCCCTGCTGTGCATGCTGAACAAGGGTCGTATAAGGCCGGAAAGCCTCAAGCGCACCGATCCAGAAGCAGTTTGACCTCCACTTTGTTTCCTTTGAGTGTGATGGAAAGTCAGGAGTAGTGAGAGACCTGATATTAGTTCAGATCATCTGTCTGTAGTACTTTACAGGATAGGAACGGCACTTAACACACTGGTACAACACTACTTCACTTAAATAGTTTAACTTGGCTCATTTGGCTTCACACATAATAATTTTTTTTGTGATAGTACAACGGAAAATGACGATCCTTTGACCAATACTAAAAGTTTGGACAAAAATTCAAACGGACCAGGTAGTTTGACCACAATGAAATGAGCACCCCTTTACCAGTTAGTTATGCTACTAATATATCCGCCTCTCCCTCTGCCCTATCTACGACTACATCTCTTCTATACGTCTGTCCGTCTCTGGTAATCTTCATCAAAGCTGTACAACACGGTAAACAAACTACTATCACCAACGACAATTCACAATCTACCACCTGGTCAAAGTGTATAACTTGGGGTACTTCGACTTTATTTTACTATTATGATTTGTTACAGCATTATACCCACGATGGATCATCACCAACTGCAACAGAGATTGAGAAGAGACGGTTTATAGCCCAAGGCATAACTGAATCTGGAATATTATCAATGCGCCACACACCAGTTGTTGTAAGTCCGTTCACATATAACCACATGTAACCAACTGCAACATGCTGAGGCGGTAGCTAAAAACATATGTAATAATAATCATAATAACTGGATGTGAGCGGTTATGAAAAAACCACAACTGGAATTGCGTTCACACGTTACCGACTCCAACATTTCCACTGATATCGGCTCTCGTAGGAGGTGACGATAATTCTTAAAGAGAATGAAACCAATAATGATGAGAAAAAATTGGGAAAGGATATTGAAAATGCTTGAAGCACTACAGTAGTAGTAGTAGTACTCGTAGAACTGGTTTACAAGCAACAGACAGATGCCCATAGTACCCATAATAAAATCCATCACCCTATATTAATAATAATAATAATAATAATAATAATAACCTCCTCTAAAGATTCACCCCAATCTAAGCAGATGAGGTAATGTGTGAATGGATAAGCTCTCTCTGAGGCCTGTGCCCGAGGTTAATTCAAAATATTATACATATATATATATATATATCTATGATATCAAGAAAGAGTGGAGACAAATTCGGTGGATAAATGTTGATGGTTTGTTGTTGTTGCACGCAAAAAATTATCCATAGCGAGCCAGTAGTAGTAATGATCTAAAAATTCATTACTGGGATCGCCAAAAAGTACGTATAAAGCGAGGTAGAGATAGAGAGAGAGAGAGAAAGAGGGAGGGAGTGAGAATACACCACGGACAATTGGGTCAGTGTAATATTGGTAGCGCAGGGTAAACTCACGTTCTCTCCGGTAGGGTTCAGTCACATTTACCTCCTTAATAATAATAATGATAATAATAATAAGACGTCACTTGACTCTACATAAAAGCAATTACACGACGAAGTAAGGGCGCCAGCCAAGGCAGTAGTAAGATATAATAATAATTACAATGATAATAAAATCGTACCACAGCAGCCGTAAATGGATTGCATAAGTCCGTCCACACGACATCATCATCATAATAATAATAATAATCATGGAAAACAGAATATAGTAAGCTACGGCGTAGTATTCACAACATTATTTTTAGCGATACAATAATTAACAACAAAACGTCTCACCTTTAAAATATATATGCATATACATATATATATATATATATACATACATATATATGTATATAACGTGGAAGAGCAAAAACGATAGTCGCTTCAATTTACATTACGAAAAAACATTTTTTTTAAAATCACAAGTACGTTTACCACAAGCTTTGTAGTCAAGACGCATTCACAATCAATTGCCGCACATTAATTAATACATAATTTTACAGAGATTCTTCTTCTTTCTCGAATGATGATAAATACCCCGCATCGTCATCGTCGTCATGCTGGTGGTTATCATAGTAGTAGTAGTAGTAGTAGTAGTAGTAGGTGGATTTCAAACAGGTACACTACAAGGTTGGAATGCCAAAGTGATATATGGTCCCTCTGGACCCAATGCTTTCCATATATGTATAAATCAGATGAAATAATGGTGGAATCCATCTTCCTTGATTTCTTTGACGCCACTACTACTGTCAATATTTTCTACAACAATAGCGCGCGCTATACAACCTGTACGAATCCGTCACAAATCTTTTCCCATTTCCCTCCTCTTCCAACTACTACTTTACACACACAACACTGTATACTGATGGGCTCAAAAATGCTAATCGGTAATTTATACACATACGTAGGTAAGTATAGGTGCTAAACAAACTGAAATTTGGAAAATTCAATAATTTGCTTTCTCCAAAAACAAACAAAAAAACACATGGGGAAAATGGTAACGTTGGCGTGGCACAATAGATACAGTTGATTAACTGATTCCAACCAAGAAATCTGCATACACTGGAGTTGTCATTTTTCTCTTTCTTTTTCGTTTTCATCTTCTTCTTATCTTCTTCTCCATCTTGTACTTTCTCAACGCAAAGATCGGATGAGGCCATTGACATATACCATACAAAAAGACATTTCTACAAAAGATTTACAAGTTTGTGGAGGGATCAACTTCTATTGCTCAAGAAGTTAATATATATATGCATATATATATATAATAGTAAAAAGGAGTACGGGATAATGGTTATGGGGCAATTCAAAATCCTTCCTTCCCTGGTGATGAGACTGAGTGAGACTTGTCTAAACTACGATTAGTTAGTTAGCGATAACAAATAACCAAGAAATTTGATTGAAGATTTTGGTTTCGTTTCATCATCATCTCATTAACGAGCACTCTGTAATGCTTGAGCATCGTGTAACGTCCACCCTCTCTTCGCTGCCACGGAATCAACAACAATGCCGGGGTAACACAACGACAAGGGGACCGTCAGAATTAATAATAATATCCATAATGATCATAATAATAATCGTAGCTAAAAAGTCGGCTGGCACTGACTTCATCGGGAAGTTTCATGCATTCCTAGCTGGAATACACAGCAATAGTAGCTGCCGATGATGATGATGATGAACACTCACCCGCTACGCTACACTCTCCGACTACCCATCATAGTTTGTTTCGTTAATTCCATACGGACTCCTCCTGTTAGTCGTCACAGTGACACACATTTGATTTTTCCACACACGCATTCATTCATTCGATAGGGCTTATACAAAGGAATTGTGGGTGCGACGCCTACGTCATCAGTTCGGACATTCAAATATTATTATTTCTTTCCCCCTACACCATCATAATAATAATAATTAAATGCTTCTTGAATTGTCTGACACTAAATTCTATATACTGAGCTTAGTGGAGGATACTAAGATCAATAAAAGCTTGTGAAAGGCTCGGATGCGTCCCCTCTGCAAATAGGGCAGGTCCTATTAGTCTGTAACAACAGCAAAAAAATCAGGGAATAAGCATCCAAGGTTGAGGAATCACACGCATGGTTCCAAAATTATTAACCTGACGCTGTGTCAGACACCATATCATCACTGACCTTAAGCCACTTATCGACGCACTTGGCGTGGAATTCATGAGAACACGGCAGTACCCGCAACACCTGCCGCACTTCAAAGTCGCACATGCAGATCACGCAAGACGTCTGCTCACTCTCACGGCATTCCGGCGTAAAACGGCTAGCTCCAACACTGTAATGGTTTCAAAATAACCAGAGTTATTAGCAATCCTCCCACAACTTCCACAATCCACTATCTTTTGGACTGCATCCCTTTTTTGACTGATATTTGAGATCCTTACCTGTAAGTCGGTAATTGTTCAATTTCTGTTTTGCTCAGTCCTCTTGGTTTAGCTTCTCCTGTACAGAGGGGGAATAATTACACCTTTAGAGCACCGTTCCACATTCGAGGTACCTTCATCAATAAAATACGTGAAAATTCTCTTACCCAGGCGTTCCGCAAGGGAAAGTAATGCCTCGTAGTTTTCATTTTCGAAAGCCTCCGAAGTACTATTTGAAACTGTGGCTCCTTGGTGATTAGGGGTACCGAGGAGAGGGAAAGGTGTATGGTGAAAATGGTGATGATGGGGATGAGTAAACATTGCTCTGTGGAGAAAGGGGAAAGAACATTGAGTCATTCTCACACCACTATATTCATGACCACCCCGCCTCGCCCTGTCTACAGAGGGCTCCAACCTTCAAGGAATAATAACAACAACGCAGAAAAAAAATTGGAAAACTTTCAAATTCCGAGTAATAACCACTTACAGGAAATGTAACAAAAATCCTGGATATGCGGTGGTAGACAAAGGACCGTAGCTACTTGGCGGCGCATGAGTTAGTACGGGCGGCGGTGGGCCAGGTTGAGCCGGCGGCGGCACGACGCTCCCATTTGAGCCAGCCCTTTGTTGAACCCACTGGCCTCCCTGAGGCTGACTGTGCCTTGGACTTCGTCGTTGAGGATCCAGTCCGTGGCGGCTCTGCAATGGAAAATCAGCATCATCATCATCACAGATTATAATAATTGTGTATTCCAGATAATACGCCCCGGAAAATAATTATATTGTATCTAAATTAATATTCAAAATCTCGCTCTGCCATACCTCTCCAGGAACAAAGACCGGAGCATGGGGATTCATGGTAGAGTGCAAGTTATTATTGTTATTGTAGTATGAACTGTTATTATTGAGGATCGGAGTTATACTTGCACCAGTCTGTGGAAGAACCGAAAAAGAAAAAAGTGAAAATATAATACAAAAAAAATCACACATTCAGTGGATCAAAATATCCCCGATAAAATTTAACGTCATCACAATAATAGCTTAGCAATAGTTCTCACGGTGTCACATACCGGCAAGAAATGATGATGAGCTGGCGGTGGGTGCGGAAACGTTTGAGGTGGGAGTAGTTGCTGTTGTCCTCCATACTGCGAAAAGAAAAACCCACCGGTTGCATTGATTGAACTTGGGATGTGCTGTTGACAAATACAACAATAAACTAATGAGCATCCATCGTCTTCACAAAATTCAAAAAAGAGATCTGACCCTCACACACGGGCAGTTCCTCCTTCAACAACAACATCATCATCATCATCATCATCATCATCATCATCAAACACATTAGTACACTACATACTTGGCACGGTAAGAGGCATGGTGGGGGTCCGGAGGGTGCAGCAGCCCCAGAAGTCTGCGCTCCAGGTTGATGGCAAAAATTAAACAATCCTGGAGGCCCGATGACGGCTTGCCGATGACCACTCGCGACCGGAGGAACCTGCACCAAACAAAAGACAAAGTTCCCCATGAGTTCTCAATAGTTGAGAGAGATACACATGAAAATCAACGACAAATAATACTAATATTAATAATAATAATAATAATAATAATAATAATAGGAAAATCAAAGCGATCAAAATCTATATTTAAAAAATCCCGCATTGACACCACACCCTTAAATATTCCCATCATCATAATTCGGAGCTTCACCCTTAAAACACGCTTTTATTCCTCCGTTCACCCTGAAATTATTCCATACTCACCATAACCGACACCCCTCAACTTCTCGTTCCGCCAGCCATCACCAACGTTACACATACAAATACACTCCGAACACATCCCTTGTGTACCTAACCGCAGCCAGCGTAGCCAACAACAACAACAACAACTGGCACTGACAGAGAACCTCATCACATCTCTGTGAGAAGACCACAGAAATCAAGGTACTCTTCAATGTTCCTCATTAAGTCCCTATCGCTATGACGAGCATCAAAGGCTCTGCCTACCTTGCATGCACGAACATGAGCCATCAAGGTTACCTGAACAAAGACACACACACACACGCACACAGTCATTCCTATACTTTTCCATATCACCAGCATACCATCACTCTCAGTCAGCCATCACCTCCACCACCATCATACCATACCATACCATATCATACCATACGATACCATGACTCAACAAAATGAATCCTCCAAAATTACACCCGTCGTCGTCGTCACAAGTCACAATCGTAGTCAGACAAGGACCAATCCGGAAAACGCCGTCCTTTCCCTTCCTTCACCATCATACCAGAATGACGGGAAGCATCCGCTCCAACCAAACAAAAAAAACTCATTTGATTTAGTAGTGGGAACCACGACACAGGGCCCCACTCTTCCCTATTATTGCCCACATTGTGTAACATGTCCCCGAAGGACTCCTCCAACTTCGAAAAACTTGCAGCAGTTGTAACAGCAGCAGCAGCAACAACAACAACCACAAAACTTTTTAAAATACAGAGCAAAGCAACTGCAGCCAAAACATCAGAAATGATTTACAACAACTCCAACAGGGACTTCAAACCCTTTTCCCCTTACACGGGAGGCTCACGCCACACGCTACTGCTACTACTACTTCTACTACACGCCGATGAGCCTTCAGTATCCCCACTTGACACGCATGCAAAACTTTAAACACACACACACACACACAGGATGCACTTGGAATAAAAATAACAACAACAGCTAAAGTGCAATTAGGTCTTTCCCTCCTATTCCCGTTCAAGTTCCCACAACGGCGCTATCCTCTTCTCGTCGTCGTTGTTGTAGTTGTTGGAAAACTTTAAACCGATTTTCCGGTCTCCAACGAGCAACCATCCAACTCATCTTCCCAACTTAGCATTTCATACCAATTATACCTCCATAGTCTCCCCACCTCCTCACCACATTGTATTCCCATTCCCAGTTTCCCAGTACGCACTTTAATCATCATCATCATCTTCCACAGAACAACAAAATAATAATAATAATAAGAAGAAGAAGAAACCACCGCTCGGGCATCCCACTTGCGCACCACCACCATCAAATCCTACGTACATCTTACAACGGAATGGAACTTAAAGGGTCCAAAAACCCGGGCATGTAAACAAACCAACATGCCTTCAGCCTGTGCTGTAGTGCAGAACCGTACACGTATATATTTTGGCTCCAGACCGAGTCGCCAAAGAGTGCGAGTACCATCTAGTGTCCTATTCCCCAGAGAAGTCACTGCTATCATACATATATGTATATACACTAGAGGCATAGGCCATACCAGGAACAGCTCACCCCTCCTCACATGCATACATGCGTACATACATAAATACATGCATACAAAAAGTCCTTCCGCCCCCACGGAAAAAAAAACTTCCTCGTTTCTTCCCACCCGCGCCGACAACAACAACAACAACAGCAACAACGACGACAACAACAACTTCATCCTCTTCCTCTGGTCTCACCACCACCACCACAGCTACTGTCTATCAACTTGACATGTTGACGTCGGATGAGGAAACCAGAAATATATCTCAAATCTATACCAAAATATCATCAGCAACAACCACCACCAACCGCCAAAGTCATCCAGTCAGCAGAGTCTTCCTCCTCCTCAGCATAATTTCACTTCGTCACATAAACTACTATTACTACTACTAATAGTACATACTCCTGAAGGGAGTCAAACTTCCACAGAAAAATACGGTGATTCCACCATCCGATCCGTCTATATTTCCCTAGCCCTAACAAACAACTCCTTCTCCACAACAATCTCCACTATCTCAACAACAAAAAACCCCCACTGCTGGAGGGTTGACACGGTCCAAACCCCGACACACACACACACACACACACAAACACACAACTACAACACACACTTCTACAAAGGGACACACATGAGCCATCATCCACTCCTAGCGAAAATACTCCATATGTGAGTACACACAACACATTGCGGACACCATGGCAGTTTCCACACCGCACTACCAGGACCAGGACTCATCCCCACCACAGTAAAATAATATCCAACCGTCGCACTCTTTCACCACTCTCATGCATGATCCCACATTGTTGTTGTGCCCACAACTTGACCCGTTCCTTCCCCGCAAACTAATATAGGACTTGCTCTACAGTAAATTACAGTAAATATATCCAACATTATTGGAGAGTTGTTGAAACTCCATTGGTGGATCATCATCCCACTTTCCAACAACAAACCCACCCCCCCCCCCATCCCACCGCTCACTGTGAGCTCACAAAACGGCAGCTCTACTGGACTCGACCTCAAAGTACGTGAGTCAGGACGGCGTAAGATAGTAGGAGATGGTAGGGGGGGGGCGGGGCGACGACTGGCGGGTCAATATCAAAGAATGAGCAGAATCAATCATGAAAATCCCCTAGGCAGGCAGGCAGGCAGGCTGGCAGATCCAGAGGATCCAAAAGTAAAAGGAGGATCCAAAAGTAACCAAGTCCCACTATTAGTTTCACTTCCACCTGCTTCACCAGTGAAACAAAAGCGCGAGGAAGATTCTCACGAGTAAAGTATGCACAACAACAACCACGAAGACAACAACAACAATACCACGAGCCCTTACCGGTAAGCACAAGAGCATGGCTCAGACAATTACTCTGCCCCCGGACAGGGTGTTCACCGAATTTTTTTCTTTTTGTTTTGGAAATTATCCAGATGAATTCAATAGGAGACGAGATGATAAATATGATGATGATGACGATGATGAAAGAGAAGAATATGACGAAGACGGTGCAGAAGACAAAAGTGTCAAAAAACCTCCTTCTTCGAATCAGGAAAAAGACGAGAGGAGGAGGAGGAGGAGGAGGAGGAGGAGGAGCAGGGAGGTGGACGAGGAAGAAGACGAAGAAGAAGAAGAATACGAAGAAGCGAAGAAGAAGCACCGTCGTCAGATCGGGCTGAGAGGAACTGATCGGGCGAGAACAACATTGAGGCAAATCCTACAACACTCCCCCCCTCACTAACGGCGCAGTATTGCCAGACTGGAGAGAGCCACCACCGGGATCCGAGAAGTTTACGAGGGTGAGGCGAGAGAGTGAGAGAGTTTCGTGGATCGATAGCAACCACGTCCTCGTTCCTTTTCCCTCCTTCTTGTCGATCTCTCCAGCTTGCCTTTACCATAGCAGGAGGGGCAGGCGGAGTAGTAGAAGTAGTAGTAGTAGTGTAGTAGTAGTGCTGGTGTTGGTGCTAGTAAAAGCATCAGTAGCTCCCACACACACAGACACAGTCACACACACACAGACACACACACACACACACACACACACACACACACACGCACGCACACACAAACTTTCCGCCATCCGCTCACAGTCAGCCCACCCGGGTCTTTCGAAAACATTGCTGCCAGTACAGTATGTACATAATAATAGCTCAGTCAGTCAAAGGAGGTCCGTTCTCCTCCACACCGCCCAACTCCCGTACTCCCATTACGTCCACATTCGTACACACACACACACACACTGGTATACAGAGTAACGCACGCATTCGCACGCACTCCCTCCCTCCCTCTCTTCTCCGCACACGCACATGGAATGCCGGCACAATTCCCCACACACTCTCCCATTGTCTCTCCGTCGTCCTCCTACGTATATTTGTTCCCTTTGGTACCCAATCCACTCCACTCCCCACCTTCCAAAAATCTTTACACACACACACTCACACACCGGACGAGCAAGTGTAAATGTAAACATGAACATGTATATATATATATATATATATATATATATATATATATACAAACAATTTCCAACACTCCCGTACGCACACAATACTTCCATCTAACCGAAAGTTCACAGAAATACTCCTCATACCTCCGCAGTAGTCTACTACAGTCAATACCTGGAAACGAGGAAGAGGGAATCTTCTTTTATCATTGATGAGAACCGGAAGGGGGTGGTGGGGTGGTTCGTTCGTGACGATAATGATTTCTTCCGAATTTCCTCCTTCCCTTCGCACATTTCCATCTCCAGCTATTAAATCTCATGTGGGAGACGTCATTTCATTTCCTGAGTGGATGTGGGTACGTAAACGTGTTTGTGTGTGTGTGTGTGTTTGTATGCGTGTGTGTATGTGTGTGTGTGGGTACGTTCGTGTGTGTGTGTGTGTGTGGGTACGTGCCTGTGCGTGTGTGTGTGTGTGT
>WJFA01004408.1:0-10795 GCA_009870155.1 Pseudobourletiella spinata | reverse complement strand
AATAATAGTAATAATAATAATAGTAATAATAATAATATCAGTCATCCACACTATTCCCACGCATAGCGCGCCAAATCATTCAACGAAAAAAATCAAACAACACAAGTTGAACAGTTTTTCAAGGGTGCCATATAGAATAATATTAGTGAAAATATTACTCGCTCTGCTATATAACTATTATTATTATTATTATTATTATTACACTACTATATACCGTCTCTATTATACATTGCTGGAAGCATAATCTGATCAATTCTGAAAGTGTGGTACGCTCACTGACGGCACTAGGCATAATTACAGTGTACAAGTGACGACGACAATAATACAAAGTCATTATAGATGTGTGTGTAGTAGTACACAGTATACAAGATTCGTTGAGGGTGTATGCATATGTGTGTAAATAGCTATACATACTTTATTTTAAATATATATGTAAGCATATATATATGTATATATGTAGATATATATCGTCCCATATGAAAAAGATAGGTGCTGGCTAGGCAAATAATAATAATTATAACTATTATCATAATTATTATTATTTTTTGGCTTTCTTCTCCTTCTCAACTCGCTTCTGAAGTTTCTCACGTTCCTTCCGCTCCTTTTCCTGCTGCTTCCGCTCCTTCTCGGCCTGAGCCCTCATCTCCTTGATCTTCTTCTTCAACTTGAGTTTGTCGTCCCCGTTGACGCCGAAGGCTTTGAGCTCCTTGGACTCCATCTGGAGGAGATAGGCTCCGTTGATGTTGTGGTCCATAAAAGGGGGGATGAGATGCTCCATGTTCATGGATAGCAGCCACTGGCACACCTGGAAATTAAATAAATTAAATGTTATGGTTCAAGTTAAATTGTAATAAATCCTACAGTCAAATTATGTATGTATAAATAAAATAATAAATAAAATAAATAACACATGGGACCCACTTGCTCGTTGTTCCAGTCCTGCGGCCCGATCGTCTTCCACTTTTCCGCCATCATCAACTGCTTCGCCTCGACCTTGGGACTGGAAATTGTACTTGATAATGAATTGGTAGCTGTGCTCGACTCGGACTCGACCACTTTGTTCGTCTGCCAAATATCTTCGTTGTTGTGGTAGCCGCCATCATTGGTTTCCCGGCGCTCGTTACTATCCCGGGAAGCCCGCTCACGATCCGCCAGAACCTGCCTCAGTTGCTCCGTGAGGGGGGATGGGGCATGGAAATGGGTGGGTCGGAGTCCGACGGGCGTGTGGTGGTGGATAATAGTAGGCGGGTTATTATGGAAGGCCTGTTGGTGGGATTGTTGTTGTTGCTGGGATCCGGTTGAGCCCTGCCGGGTTGCTGCAAAAGGTGAAATAATTCCATCAGCGGCCAGGTTGATAGAATTATTTTCACCTGGTGGTAATGACGATGACGTCATGGCATTTCTTTCCGGGCTGTAGGAGCGATTTATAAAAGCTTGCGGTGTTTGATGCATTTGTTGTTGCTGTTGTTTCTGTTGCTGGTGGTGGTGAAATTGATCTGCACTATTGTAGCTATCGATACTTCGGAGTGACTGGATGGAATCCGGCTGGGCTCCTCCAGTCATTTTAATACCACTAGTGAAATTGCTGCTCATGGCACTACTGTTACTAATTAACTTTGTTCTCAGGTTGAACTCTGGTAACACTCTTTGTTGCTGATTCAATTGCTGTTGCTGCTGACTATGATAACTTTGTGGGATAACATAGTTTTCCATTTGAAGCTGCTTCGGTAGTACCCCTGGATGAGCTGAGACAGGGGTTTGGGTAATACCAGGACCAGCTGCAACCGTTGTTGTGGTAGTTGATGATGAAGTAAAATCCAGCATGGAAGACTCTAGAGTTTTCTGCTGCTGGTGCTGAACTTGCTGAGAGTATCCTTGGGTGACTTTCATACTTTCCGCGTATAAGTAGTTATTTTTCCGCAGATATTCCAGTCGCTCCTGCTCAGATGATGACGTTGACTTGGCCACCGAGTTTTCCACAGTATGACTCGAGGACACTTGCTTTTGGCTCAATACATTTGTCATGTTTGAAATGTTGCGCGCCATCCCGGACGACGCGGAGACTTTCTGACTCTGAGCGTACAACGGTGGGTTGAACGTATTGGCGGACATGTTGTTGCTGCTCATGTTCGGACCCAGAAAGGAACTTCCTCCATCCTCTCGCACGGGTGAAGCCCCGATAATGGCTGAGCCGTAGCCTTTGGCAGGGGATATCGGTGGGGATGTGAGGCCATAGGGATTCAGATGGCTGTGCCGTGAATCATCCCGGATGATTTCTGGTGATACTGAGTCATCCAAGTCCTGACAAATCAGCCCATCATAAAGTCACATAGGAGATGAGATTTTACTATTAAGGGGAGCATATACATGCAAATGAAAAAAAGAGCATGCGCGCGAATTTTGTGCAAATTCTACAGGATGACTGAGCCTACCAAACTATGGTTTGAGGCCTGACTATTCGGCCGTTTCCCGGACGTCGGTGCTTGCCGCCCGGCCAATCCGCCGCGAGAAGCTAGATCTGCCTTGGCCTTGCCCGCGGAAACGTCGAGGAGACTGTGGGGTGGGACGGCCGTGTCAAATTCCTCCTTGGCACTCGCATCCTTCGCCTCCTTCGCGTCACCCATGCTCGATTCGGATAATTCCTCGTCCGACAGGTCCAGGTATATCGGCGGTAAGGACGGCGGCAGGGACAGCTGGAGGGCCGAGGGTAGGGTCGTGGGGAAGTGTGCATGGTGAAGCAGGGACGGCTGGGGGGTGAAGCCGGCACGACGTTGCGTCTCGAAAAGTTCCTGTTCCAACTGGAGAACCTGTAATGGGACACAATAAATCCAATTTAAGCACATTTTAATAGAAACATTTTATTTATATTTTAATTATAATATATACTTTCTCGTTTATTTTTAATAATCATTTGATAAATTAATTAGTTTCATAATTATTTATTTTTGTCATTTTTTAATTTAAATGCTTACTTTTTATTGATTGTTTATTTTACCAACTATTTAATTTAATAACTAAATAATTTTTTCGTTTTCTTTATTTCGTTTATTTATTTTGTTTTAATTGTACCATTTATTGCACTAATTATTAATTTTTAATGTTTATTTTATCAATTATGATTTAGTAATTATTTAATTTCATTAATTATCAATTTTTAATGTTTATTTTATCAATTATGATTTAATAATTAATTACTTTCACTAATTATTTTAATTATAAAGTGGAAGCCGGGAGGACTCTCAGCCGGACAATTCATATGGACTCATACCCGCTGTTTCAAGGAGGTCAAGAGGTCATGATATTCCATATCCCGCTCCTGGATCTTCTGCATTTGGAACTCTTGCCGATTCGTTAGATCCTTCTCCCGATCCTGCAGTTGTCTCACAATCAATTTGACGCGCCGGTACTTCTTTTCCAGCTCGCAATACTGGCCCTGAAAAAATTTGCCAATAAAAAAACAACCCTCTTTAAAATCATCCTTGACGCCCTGACCCCAGGCTTTGACTCCAAGAATTGGTACCCTAGAGAGCTGAATTCGTGTACTTATTTTCCGCCTTACTTGGGAATCCTGGAGGAGTGACTGGTACGTTGAGACTTCCATCTGGGCATTCTTCATGGTTTCCTCGGCCTCGGAGAGGCGTTCGTTAAGCTCTTTGATCTTCTCCTCATACTTGCCCTTTTCCATCACTTTTGCCTCGATTTCGATGAGGCGCTTCTGGAGCTTCTCCACTTGTGTCTCCGCCGCAGTGGCTTTGGAGTGAGCCTCCTGAAGTTTCTGTTTCAGCATCTCCACTTCCTGCTTGCTCACATCCGCCACTTTTGGCTGGTCTTCCAAAGGCGGCGGAGGTGGCGGGCCGCGGGGGGAGTAGTAGGATTGTTGCTGTTGCTGCTCCAACAATTTCCGCCTCTCATCCCTCTCCTTGTCGGCCTAGGAAATTTGAGGGGAAATCACCACCATCATTAGTATTATTACCGTCCTGAATGACAATACTATTAATAATGCTGCGCTCTACGTACCTGCAACGACTGTCGGATCAATTGGGCAACTTCACTATTTTCCGGATCCTTTTCCCGCCCGATCAGAAATTTGACTAGACCATTTGTATTTCGCAACACGGAAGCGGCGTAGGCCTGCGTGACGCCCACCAGGCTCTTCCCATCAACTTCGATAATTTGATCATTCACCTGCTCACCAAGAAACACAGGGATAATTCACACAAACTTATCCACAAATTCATCCCACAATACATACATTTAACACTATACAAACACATACAATTAAAAAAGATGCGATTCAAAAACTCACCTGAATCCGACCATCACGAGCCGCCGCTCCGCCATCCGTAATCGTCTTGACGAAAATACCCAGTTTCTCCAGCCCCGCATCCGCCCCCACACCCATGCCAATAATACTCAGGCCTAAGCCATCCGGACCCTTGATTAGCTCAACGGGGAAAACTTCCATTTTCTCCACCCGCTTTTCCAGCTCATACTCTGCCGAGGCCGCCACGGGGTCCACATCCTCATTCCTCCTATCGTAGTCCATAACGGAGAATGTAGTGTAAACCTGGCGTCACAAACAAGACAAATTATCATTAATAGTTTTATTATCATTAATAGTTTTATTATCATTAATGTTATTACTATTATCATCACCATCATTCACACCGATGCCAAAATTGACATGTTCCCGCTCTTGACTCACCTTCATGGGATCCGTACTGAAGCGAACCTTCATCGGGGTCTTCTTGATGATGTTCGTGTCAAAGTAATCCTCATCCTCATCCGACTCACAGATCCCCGGAACTTCCACCCAATAGTGTCCATCCTCCAAGTAATGGATCCCATTTTCGTAGTAAACCTAATAGCACACACCGAAAATCCCGCCAAAAACAATTAGTACAACGGATCAGCACTTTTTCACGACAACTGTCTGCCAACTTCCCATTTTCTCAGCTCCGTTGCGGAAATGGGACTGCGGCGGGAAACTAAAGATATTTGATTCTGTTCAAATCGTATGATACGAAACCGGGCGCGGACCGGGACTTCCCTCACCTCCTTCCCAGATTCTACGAGGAATGTTGTGGGGCTCATCATGGACGTTGATGATGCGCCTTCTGCGAAACTATCGTAGGCGGAATTGCGCTGGTGGATGCTCGTCGAATCCGAATTGACTACAAGTCCATCCACGTTCAGTTCCGCTCCACTCTCATCGTCCATCGAGTCGCCGCCGACATCCCGGCCACCGGAAATAACTTGATCCGCGGCAACAGCAGCAGCTGTATTCCCCTGGTCCAGTTTATTCCCCGCTGTTGATCCCTTCTTGGCCAGTAGCCCCGACACGTCCAGCGTTACATCCTCCGTGTATGACTCATTCGGCTCATCATCCAACTTGCCGCTATTATCATTATTATTCAGAATGATGACATTGCTGTCTGATCCCAATGCTCCGCTATCATTTACACAAGAGGAGGAAGAAGACCTATATGTACAGCCACAGCGTTTAAGTTTGGGAAAAATGAAAAAAAATCACACATCAATTTTAAATCCCGCGCCACAACGAGCCATACCCAAAGGCAGGTTGTAGTCCTACTATTGAACACTCATCCACAAACACTGTCATCCAGTTTTCTCATTGAACTCACACAACACCACACACACGCGCGCACGGCATCGGTGTAAACGCACATACCACACATAAGCGCGCACGGCATCAGTCTAACCGCTCACATTGTACCACAGTCCGCAAATCAACAACCATGTATTAATTATACTTACAGCCCACACAGTAGGAGCTACAGTCAAATCTCCTTATTGCGGTCTTGAGCGGACCGCGCCACAAGGAGATATGATATGAGAAGATATAATGATTTGACCGTAATAAGAAAAGAAAAACCGTAAAATTTGACACAGGAAAAGCCATGAAGGGATACCAGAAATTGACCGTTGTAACAACATGACCATGTAACACAAGGCCTTTATATCAAGATTTTACTGTATATAACATTTTCGGCTCACTCCACAGTAAAAGATGCACACACAACTTTGCCTTGCGAGGAAATCTTGACTGTAGCGTACTTTTGAGTCATTTCCTCATCATGTCATCATCATCATCATCTCCGCCTACTGCGCCTGTCGTCATCTTTTTTCGAGACGGTGAGAGCGAGTTAATTTAAAAAACAAAAATAATAATAAGGAGAGGCGGAAAGTTTTCCGCATTCATTTTCTCGAGAGTTTAGTATGTAGCAGTGTCCTCCGTCCTCCCTCACCTTCCCTTCGTCTCCTTATTTCCGCAATGCCTTTGGCAATTGACAGCGGCAGTGTAATGACTGTAACATAAACGCGCACCGCGCACAACACACACACACTTACACACACACACACACACACTCACACAAACACAACATTACTTAGTCATGCACAACTGAAAA
Source organism: Pseudobourletiella spinata (assembly GCA_009870155.1). Lineage (NCBI taxonomy): Eukaryota > Metazoa > Arthropoda > Collembola > Symphypleona > Bourletiellidae > Pseudobourletiella > Pseudobourletiella spinata. Next base: position 4,364 of record WJFA01004408.1, on the reverse strand, counting down.
GCGAACACGGCGAGAAATGCTTTTCTGCATAAATGCTAAAACAAGTTGGAAGAAAAAACAAGCAAATTAAATCCTCCTGTGACACACAGACACACAGACAGAAACACAAAGAAACTCCCGGGCGCACGTAAACAGAGTCTTTCGATCACATTAAAATAAAACATTCACACGCTCACGATGCCAGAGCCATGCGTCAAACTAACTCAAGTTGAGAGAGAGAAAAAATAGGAATGTAGTTCGAACACTCCAGTTTTCGGGTCAACTTACTTGGAAGCAATAATGGAATTATTAATACTATCCGCCATGAACTCGCATCCCCCGGGTGGCGAGGCATCTTTACTGGCTGCTGTGGAGGGATCCCAACTCTTCGTCCCGGTCAAAGTGTCGCGGGGTGGCTGAGGCTGGAAAATTAGAGAGGAAAAAATTATGAGAAATTTATTATTACAATATTTCATAATTAATCCCTCATAATTATCAAAATTAAGAGGAATAAGATTATCATCTTCATCTCCACATGCATATAATTTCCACTTTCCAACCTTCACTCCCTACGAATTTCATTTCTTTGTGTGCGCGCGCGCACACCGCACCGCACCGCACCGCGCCCACCATCCATGTGAATCAAGATATCATAGATACTACTATAATATGACCTCATAACAATACCGGTATCGAATGAACGGGTTTAAAAAAATAGGAATATAATAATTATACAAGTGTGTGGCTTATATATACAATACGTGGCTTAAAGTCTGACTAAAAATTATGGCCGACGACAATGGGTGAAATTACGAACGAGATGTGGAATGATGACGATGATGACTGATGACTTTTAGGAAGATCCTCTTGAGTCACGTAAAATCCTCACTACTAACTACTACAACTACTGTTTCCTGGCCGGAACTGCGGGATTGAAAACCTCGGACTGAGAATGTTGTCGCCTTTTGACTTTCCCGTATTCTAATAAAATCCAGTCCTTCCTCCCGATCTCACACACTGACTGTATCATCAACGACTGCATATTTATTATATGTACATCTCTGACTCTTTGAATGAGTGAGACACATGATGATGACCCTGCCGTATCATCCCAGCTAAAAGCGCTACGTCTGTGGAAGTGTGTGTGCGTGCGTGTGTGTGTGTGTGTGTCTGTGATGTGTGAGAATAAAATGCTGAAAATAAAACTCAAGTGGCTCCCTTCCAACAACATCTCCCGCACATCACACATTTGAATGTCTCTCTCAAAAACTTGAGTACGAACTGCGTCGTGCATATGGCGGCGTCAACATTCACAATCTGCCTAAGTTTTGTCTCGTCAGTCAAGAAAAAAAAACTCCAGAAGGAGTGCAAGCAGCATTTGATCATCTTCACTCACTCTCAATGCTAAAATCTCTGCTACAGCTCATGCCCCTCAGAACGCAGGGATGCAGATGCACGCGGCGCGGAAAACACGGATGGAGACGCAGGCGGCGCCACAGGGTTAAACTGTGAACACTGTATACGCATATAGCCTGCAAAACCTTGATATAACGGACCTCTCCGTGTCGGTAGGACAGACCATTTCAGACTGGATTCTGGACTGGAATTCGGGAAGGATTACAGTAGAACTTGGTTCATCCGGCCCTCTCGGGACGACGCATTAAAGAGTAGCCGTATTAAAGGGGGCCGGATGAACTAGGTTATAATGTATAAACAACTTAAAAATACTGCCGTCGGCCGCTATGGCTGGGTTCCTTTAAGGGTCGGCCGCAATAGCGAGACTCTGCAAACACACACTCTTTAACACTGTGCTAGTGCTGTTCATTGGATTCCTGAGCCAGGGGCGTGTAAATGAGGCATTTACACCGGGGGGGGGTACTTCAAGGGCACCGGGGGAGAGAGGAAAGGGACATTGAAAAGAGTAATACCTGCTTTGGGAGCACTGGATCCAGATTCGGGACTGGCTTGGTGGAAGGCGGTGGGGCAGGGGGACTCTTGCGCCAATTTTCGTAGTCCCTTGAAGTCTCCGTTGAGGTGACGGCAACGGTCTCCTTCATGACCTCAATCTCTTCGGACTCCCGGTACTCCTCCAAGGATGCGTGGGCATCCACACTCCCCGACAAGTTGCTAATGACACTAAGGCTGTCGTCCACACAAGTCTCCTCATTATCCCCAGGGCTCGCATGAGGGTCAAGGGGGTCCTTGCTCGTATCCGAACTGCTCGCAGAGGAGGTGGTGGCACGAGTTGCCGAAACGGACTTTTCAATCACCGTCACTTGGGAGGAGGCAAGGGACGTGGGGTCGGATATGGACTCACTCGCACTACTCGCCTGCTCATCGTTCGATGGGGGGAGGAGGGTGGCCCTTGAGGGCACGGTGTCCACTACCGACCCCCCCGAGCTCCCATCCCCTCCATCGCCTCCAGGCTCTGGACTCTTCCTCTTCCCAAGGCCTTCCTCCACCTGACCCCTGACCTTTTCCAGGAGGGCCCTTGACCCATTAGTCTCCTCGTGGGATAATTTTGACTGTTCCCTAACTCCTAAACTCCCCTCAGATTCTTCCACTTGGAGGTTACTTTGGGAATTGGGGTGGGAATTTTCCACGGGGTCAAGGAGACCCTTAGAGGTCACGTCCGTCGTCCCCTTGCCCAATTTCACATCCTGTTCCAATCTCAGATTCCGATCCCGGGAGAGTTGGACGGATGCGTAGGAAACTGCGATTTCCGACGCGGCGGCGGGGATTGAGTGTGGCGTCCCTTCCTCCGTCCGCGGCAGGTCCAATTTCTCCACCGTAGGTTTTACCGCGGCGCTCCTACTCGGAATCTCAGGTTTCCTCAATGGGCTGCTGAGAAGGTCCGGCGGGACGGCGGGCGGGGGCACATTGGCGGCTGAGGGTTTCCTCTCACCTTCCGAATCCCTTGACCTGGGTCGGGAGGTCACTCCTAAGGGCTCCCGCTCTTGCGACGGAGCCCGACCTCTGGAGAGTCCACCGCCCGCTGCGCCACTGGCACCCGCCGAACTACCCAGTACTTTTGAAGGGCTACTCAATGGGGAGGACTTGGGACTCCCCGTCCCTGCATCGATCTCCAAGGGTTTCGGCTGGACGGCGAAGCCCTTCTGCGTCTTTTCCGGCGATCCGGGTTTCTTGGGCGGGGGCGACGAAAAGTGGGAAATCCAATTCTTCTGCTTCTCAATCAGTTCCCGCCCATTCAATTTCATTTTACTCGGGTCCACGAGCGTCCCGGGTTTGCTCAGTACCGGCGGTTTCTCGGCCACTGCCGGTTTCCGCGCCGCGTCAAAGGGTGGGCGGACTCCTGGGGTGCCCTTTAATGAAGTTGGCGGGATTTCCTTCCCGCCCACCACCGGAATATTCCCCGCCGCTGCCGCCAACCGCCCACCCTCCCCATTGGTCACTGATGAGGATGATGACTCTTTGCCCAAGCCACTGTGACCATTCGCCCGCGCAGGTGGGAAACTCCGCCCTTCCTCCATCGCCTGAGGGACTTGACTATCTGAGCCCTGTCGGAGGATCCGACTGTTCACCGGTCCATCCCGATCCAATCCTGGTGCCTCCTGACTTTCACTGCGTTGGAGTTTCCCATCCGGATAATTCCCGGCGGCGGTACCGCCGCCGCCGCCGCTATTCCAAATCCCGCCGCTACCATTCGTCTTGTTTAACGCGGACGACAGGCTACTACTTCCGCTGATCGTCTTTGAGCCCACTGAGCTGCCGCCGACGCCAGAACCTGAGCTCGAGTCCCCAATGGACTCTGTCGACCTCCCCATTTTCCCTAGTCCGACACGATTCACTGAAAAGTTCCCGCCGGCGGGCGTCGCCGGCACTTTCGCCATCATTTCCTCACTCGTGCCCAACTTTTCAAAGAGGGCTCTCGCACTGTTGAAACGATTGGAATGACTGTCTTGTTTAACACTACTACTGCTGCCACTACTCGTCTCGGATGACGTCACCAATGTTGTTGTTGTTGTTGTTGTTATGGTGGCACCCGTGGACGTCAACGCCGGCGCCCCTATCACTATTGCTGAAGACACTGAGGATGACTCTGTCTCTTTTTTGCTGCTACTAGTGCTACTGCTACTGGTCGTCGTCGTCGTCGTCGTCGTACTAGTAGAAGTAGCACTCATCCCCCCGGGGATCTTCCCCGTCTCCAGATGATCCGTCCGGATCAAGTTGCTCTGGAAAATGTTGGCTATTTGAGAGACTTTCGTCCCGCCGCCCGTGACTCGACCGCCGACTCGACGATCCATTTCAAAGACCATACTGAACACGACGACGATTTCCTGAGGGGAAAAGAGCACAAAAAAATACAAGAAAAAAATCATTAGGATAACATATCATCATGGATCACTCAATTATTATTATTATTA
>WJFA01004407.1:0-10796 GCA_009870155.1 Pseudobourletiella spinata | reverse complement strand
CTCCCAGATCAAATTCCTCAAGTATGCCAGCACCACACAGACACAGACACAGACACAGACACAGACAGACACACACACACACACACACACACACACACACACAACCACCCCGCAGCTCATCAATCATGATTTATACCAATCTCAAAGTAAATGCCGAGATTCTTCACGGGAAAAAGTTTCCCTCCGAAACTATGCACCCCCCTGTGGACGACGAATCCTGTAGGAGTTTCTGTTTTCTCTCCCGAGACTTTCACTCTCATCCTCCTCTCATTCAGAAGCGGAGGGAAAAGTAATTTTCTATACCATGGCTCAATCCGTGGTCCCCAGCGCATACGATCCCCCTCATCGTCACAGGGAATCCTCCCTCCCTCATCGGAGCCCATTAAACTTGATGCATAGCACTGAGCGCCTCATCCGCAAAGCCGTGCTTACCATGATCACCGCTATAAAAGTTGTTGCCACCGTGTGTGGGAACTTTCGGAGGAGCGCCGTGCGTGCAACTCACAGTCGTCCCCACCAACACTCACTCTCAGTGGTGGCCATAATCATGTTAAAAGGATGGACACAATCCCATTAGAAGTTGTAGGGTAATTATTTAACCCGCTCAACAAGTTGTCATTCACTAATTGGGCGTTGACAAAGACCAAGCGATGGGTAGTTTACATTGAAATCAGAGGCTAAATGCCACCGACTCGGATGAGCTGATGAGCTCGGGATGCTAGTCCGCGCCGTGACTAAATGTTTGGAATTTGGTTTTGGAATTTCTGTGGAATCCCCTTACCTCTCACTGCTCGTAGCACTGGGACTTCGTCCCCGGGCAAAGTTGTTTCCATTCACGTTCGTGTTCAAAGAGAAGGGGGCTCGGGACACGGGGGTGGAGGTTGCCAACGGGGTCCCTCGCACACCAGAGGTCCCACGCTTCAGGCTACCTGACCTTCGGATCGGGATTCGGCTCGTGTAGTCGTCTGCAACCATTCAAAAAGATAGGATTTTGGCGTCGATCAGGATCCTCCGTTCACATCCTCATGCTCCACGCCACACAGCAATACTAATAGATTGGGAGAGGCAGAGCCCTCCCACCTGGAATGCTGCTACCGATTCAAAGAGCAATAGCAGAGAGGAACCAATCAAAACCCACTTACCGGTGCTGTCAAGGGAGGCGTTGGAGCCTGCCCGACTCGGCGGCTTACTTCCCGGCCGACTTCCAGGAGTGCTTCCACCTGTAACCACATTCATTACAGCTTGTCAGCATCACGGTCTTGGTAAGAGGAATAAGGGCCATCCTGTCCTCAAATGCTCCACCGCGGGAGACGGAGCAAGGAAGAGAAAGAGAGAGAGAGAACTTACGTCCTGGGCCGGCGGAAGATTTTCGCGGCAAGCGCGACAGGCTGAAACCGTCGTCGCTAAATGTGCTGTCGGGAGTCGTTCGATCGGTCGACCTTGCGCGTCCCATGGGAACGCTTCTAATGCTCTTTTCCTTCACCTGCATCCATCCATTATTCCACCATTAGAATCAAATTCATGCGACTACGATCGAGGCGCACACTCTCATGCAAGCGCTACTGTTCCTGCTGATGAGGGGGAAAGCAGCTCTTGTCAGAATCATTTTTTCCCACCCAAGCAAGCCCGTAATCCAGTCAAGCAGAAGCTCTTACGAATTCTCTCTTTTATACTTGCAATGTGTCCCCTCCCCTTACATACTCGCAACAGTTATGAAACCTACAAGCCGCATGTCCATAGACACACACACACACACANACACACACACACACACACACACACACACACACACACACACACACAAACGCACACGCACACGCACACGCACACAAATACCACAGAATACCAGCCCACACAAAGACTCTGGGAATTTATCGCCCTCTACTACAACTTGTCCGGCTCATAAATCCAACTGGGGGGAGCCCAAAACAAGGACTTGAAAAAGGCTTCCATTCCATCCTAAAAAGATGGCAGCAAGCAGTGAGCGGAGGCAGGAGCTAGTACTCAAATCTTGCTGGGGCAAGATGATGCACGCAGCTCATCCGAATAAAAGTCATATCATCATCTCCTCGCCCCGGAAGTGAGTATAGTCTGTTCAAATGTACACACATACACACGGCACATACATACATACATACACACATACATTACACTCCCACATGAGGGCGGGTCAGGGAAAACAGTCCATAGTCATGCAGTCCAAAATCCAAAATCTCATGGCCAACCTCATTAGTTTTTTTTTAGTTCCGTACAATAACTAAACTCACTCCTAATGCATCATACCACACTCTAAAAAATTACTATCAATTCAAGACAACCGCTATGACCATGTGCATACACGGCTCCGCCAAAATAATTACCTCCGTCTCACCAGACTTACTGCACGAGCACAAGGGAGGTTTAATTATAGAGAGCATGCGATACAGTTTATTATTATTCATCACATCTTGAATCTCATATACAACTCAAAGAGCGCGGAGAGTACATTGCATTCCACTGGGAAGAGGATCACTTATCAACGGCGCACACTCTCAATATTATTACATAATAATATGCATGGACAATGAACGAGACAACTGGGAACAGAGAGTAAGTAGCAATTAAAAAGGCGCATGACCATTTCAGTATATACATTAATATTATGATTAGTTTCATTTCCAATGTCGTTCTTATTGTTGTTACCCATTGATACACCGGTCTCCATTTGGAATTAGCCTTCATTATCCTAGTGGAGGAAGAAGAAGAGGGATTTTGGAAGCTGGCGGAGGAGGATGAGGAGCATTCTCCGTGGAAGGCTGAGGATGAGCCTCCGCCCTCCCCCATCTCATTGCTCCTCCGAATGCTCTCGAAAATCGGCTTCAGCTGGGCCAATATGAACTCGGCTACACAGAGAGGGGTCAGGTCATGACACGACGACACAATCTTGTACATCAGACTCTCACAGAGCAAACATCATCACATCATTTCTCCCAAAGACACAGCAGCGCTACACAGTCCATGCGTATCGCCCTGCCATACACGTACTACCTAGGATCGTCATCATCAACCCGTCCAATCCCAACACCATCATCATCATCATCATCATCATCATCATCAACATCATCACCGTTCATGAATCGGCGGGCCGGTTTGCAGTAGCAGTACCTTCCCTCCTCATATCCTTCCCTCACATATTTCCTCACAAGAAACCGCATGAAATGGGATCCTCGAGACCTTTCACTGCGGGGCTCTCCCCCTCCTATCCTATGAAAGTTGTGATTGTGACATGTGCTCTCACATGATATGCTGCTATGGGCCTGCATCCAACTATCTCGCTCTCTCTCTCGTTGCCCGGATCCGGAGTCCCGGGTCAGCAGAGAGCAAACAAGACGGGACGGCCAATTACTCTCCCTACTTTTATCGCGGAGCAACCACTCATCCACAACATCCTCAACGACCCCGTATGAGCTCAGCAAAGTCAACCAAAACCAACTGTTCAATAATTACTATCGGGAAAGAAAACTGATCCCCTGTCTAGCAACCAAAAAAAAACAGTAAACCAAAAAGGAGGGATGGGTGAGGTATAGAGATTCCATAAGGACTGATGTATTTGTACCATCTCACATTCAACAGTCATTTATATAGTCGTCACAGCAACTACAACAACATGCTCTGGGCTCAATGCATTATCCAAAAATGCAAAAGGAGAAGGACAAATTGATGGGCGCCAAAGCAGTAAAGCGGAGGTATATTATATTGGAGCAGCGAGCGGGAATAAAACAAATTTAAAAAAAAAATAGGCGAATTCCAAAAAAGTTGAACCTTTGTGATGGGCCCAGCAGCTGGAAGTGACTGGGCCGAGCGGGCTCCACTCTGACTCGAGACGGTGGACCCACTGGCTTTGGACTTGAAAGCTGTCATCGACTGGGAAACTCCGTCGGCCAAGATGAACTGCTCTCGCAACTCGATATTCGTTCGTCCTTTAGCTACAGTACCAACCAGCAGTAGGAGGAGGGGTGGTCATGGTAGTGGTAGTAGAAGAAGAAGAAGAGCGGAGCACAAGACACATCGAGAAAAAAAACAAACATGCCAACTAATGTTAGTCTCTCAGGTCTCCATCCAAAATTTAAAGGCTTACCACGTCTTCATCTCACCCGACATTTTATAGAGCAGTAATGATCAAAATAATAATAATAATAATAATAATAACCATACCAATAGTCATAATAATATAAGGGTTATAAAACGTCCAACTCAAGCCAATCCAAATCATAATAATAATGATAATAATAGTTTGTAATAATTATAAAACTACCCTACTACAGTACTCACAACAACAAGTGTGTAACACATAGAGAGAGAGAGAGAGATGATGCCGCCCAAACTTAGTAAATTGCTCCAAAGTTATTTCGCCAAACTTATTCGTACATGTATCATAATAATAGTAATAATAGTAATAATAATAATAATAATAATAATGATAATGATAACAAAGTCATCACCGCACACAGTACTAGTGCACACTATAAGAGAGAGAAAGAGAATCACATGCAGACAAGCACAGACGGGCAGAAAATAATGAGGAGGACGAAATAGCGCGTGCAATTATCCGACGCATTAAACTATGTAACTTGACATCGTCTCCTCTCAAGAGCCTCCTTGAATGATACCCGGCGCGTCGAATAATCAGGGCTATCACAACTACGACCGTCTCAGTCTCCACATCATTATTATTCTTGTTAAAGATCTCCGAGCCTAAGAGAGCCGCTATGTGGGGGGTGCACAGACCCACCCCGCAGATTACAATGAAAAATCCTTCAACTTAAATTCTCCTTACTATTACTTGCTCCAAAGAGGGGACTGCATGAGAGAGACCTAATTAATCCCCAGCCTACCTCCTGATTCCCTACCACAGTTACCTCCCACTTATTTTTACCCTCAAATCATTCGTATTCCACACCCATCTATTTAAAGTAGCCTCATCCCCGTTCAAGAGACCAACTTTTACATTAATTTTTCTCATATCAAGACAGACAAGGGTCTCAAGGGTGGAGTCATATGGGACTGACTGAGCCCACATGACTATGACAGCAAACCTATTGTCCGTTCCACTATTTCTGTGAGAATCAGAAGCCGACATGAGCTGGAGCTACGGTGATATGACTAGGATACTTCCGAAGAATATTGTCTCTGCAGATTTTGGTTCTAATAAGGTTTTTATCCAGGCAATTACTGATCCCATGGCATGACAGCTCCTCGTTCTTGCTCCCCAGTTCCACGAAACACCTTCAAACTACAGGGCTCTCTCCCTCTCTCCAACCTGGAGCATCCAATTATATACCTCCAATTTTTCAGCCTTCCAATCCGTCTCCTAGGACTTACTCTACTGTACGGGTGTGTACATAATTATCCCACTACACTGCCTGTAGACTAGACGGTCATTTGTAGAGATCAAACTTGCGAGACGAGAATGTACATAGCTCCTTTACATTAGCGGTGCCATATCCTCTCAATAAATAAATAACAAACGAAAGGACTAACGACGGAGACAATTCACACGCACGCATGCCCACCAAGTACAAAACTCCAACTATAATAATAACAAACAGTAGTTACATCCATAGGATCCAATCCCTCAAGTACATTTTAGCCTAGTGAACCAGGAGCAAAGAGGAGAGTGCGTGCGCATATTAACACCAATAACCTCAATATGTGCAAACCCCGATGAAGCCAGATCCACGGCGGCGACGGAACTGAACCTAATTCATTAATTACTGAGTACACACCAAAGAACAGCATCCTCCCGCTCATTTGTGCAAGACTTTTTTGAACACCCTGGGGAAAGAGTGCAGAGGAACAAAAACGGGACAACAAACTCTGTCCATGCACAAGCAGCGGGGACAAAAGAATAGGCGGGCGGAATGAACGGGGGCGGCAGCGATGACGACGGCGATAAACAAAACCAAAAAGGGGTGATGATAACGGAACGACACTAATATACTAGGTAAACTATATAGGAAAACAGCCATGTCGGTGGATAGAAGCTATCCGGCCCAACAACGGACGGAACAGCACAGAGAGAAACACTTGAACAGACAGTGGATTTGGAGAGAGAGAGGAGAGAGAGAGAGAGAGAGCTAGAGAGAAAGATGTTTGAAAATATGTGTCATTTCTTACAGATACAACTTCGGCTGTGACATGGAGATCCAAATGGACAATGTCGTTCATGTTCCATCGGTGAGATCAAGTCAGGTATGAGATGTAAAACCACTTCAAGAGAGATAGGCAAGAGAACAACAAACAATAGTAGTAATAGTAATAATAGTAGGTAGTAGTAGTAGTAGTAGTAGTAATAAATAGTAGTAGAATAATAATAACAATCATAAATTCCGCAAGCTGTCACAAAACTATTGGCATGTATGGATACTGTAAACACTCCGTCTATGATTCATATTGAGAAATCTGCAAACAGGCTCAAGCCAAACGCTTTTCGGGACTAATTCATCTGCCCATTCAGGAGAACTGACTACGGATTTTGCTAGTCATTCTTAATCATTATTATATAATTATTAATATTAATGATAGTAATAGTCAAACACGCCAAAACATGACACTGTCTCTTTCATCAGCGAAAGCCGAGAAAAGGGGAAACACAAAAGTAATGTAATCATTTCATATCACGACAAACAATCTTCCACAATATATCCGGTTAAAGTACAACTGCCTCAGGAATGTCTAGTTTACGGCCGACTGAAAAGCGAAAAAAATAGAAAAGTAGGGAGGGAAGGGGGGAGGGTGTTGGACAGAAAACGTAAAGGACCGAGGGGATATATACATATGTAAATTATAATTATTACATGTATAAAAATATATATATATCTAAGTATGATGTACACTGGAGAAAACCAAAAGTTTGAAATGATGAAGGTTAAGAATAAAAACCAGGGAGATTCAATCACCGATAAGCTACGCGCCACACTGGCAGGATAGCAAAGATTCTCCGCTGATTTAATTATTAGCTGACACGGTCCGGCGAGAAGGAACTAGAAAGTAATGTGAGCTCCACTCCCAACGCACCCTCCTATGATGTACGGGCACAATTGGCAGGGTCTAATACACTCTGTCCTAATCCTCCAAATTCTGAAGGGCTTCATATATTGTGTACTCCTACTACTCTGCGGCATGAATGAGCACTTCCGCTCGTATACAAAAAAAATAACATCATATCAAAGACCATCGGAGCCATGCCGAATGGCTTCTTCATACATCCTACAGTATGCCATAACTGATGTGATCCTTCCCGACCCGAGAGAGTTTATTATTCACCACATGCTATCATCCGGAGCATACTGATTTACGATTAAGTTTGGACGTTGTTCTTTTCCTACACACATTACACATCCGAACCCTCCACAGTACAACAGGATGATGACGGGAATGAAAGCAAGGATCAGACGCTCACCTCTGCATGGATCGTTTTTGACCAGGAATTCGTCAAGAGCAACCCATCCACCGCCGACTCGAACCATGACAGTGGACCGCAAAATACGGACCAGGCGCAGCTTCTGACTGTCACCAAACTGGAAAACGGGGAGAGAAAGAGAAAGAAAAAAAATTAAGTGTCATTCAATCATACTGCCTAGTAGCACTTGCTGATAGGGGGGAAATTCTCGGCTCTGCAACCTCAAATTTGTGTGAAGGGAAAAAACTTCCCAGGACCGAGCCTCATACTCATGCAGTAAAACGCTCGGTGCGTAGCCCGCATATTACTATTTTATCCCGACCCTTTTGTACGCAACGGGCGAGCCGTAAAATGTTACGACATCCACGAGCCGAGAATGACAGAATGACGAGGAGGAGGAGGAGGATGATGATGTGGCACATCATAGGATGTGATACTCCGACAATCCTAACCCCATCATCAACCATTCCGATAACGTCTAATCATTACTTGGGGTGGCTCCAATTCAAACAGGCTCGCCCCCCGAAATAAAGTTCGGGGGAAGAGGGGTCATAAAAGGAGGAGAACCCTTCGGTTCTTCCCAAAAATCTCACCCGATACTTCCCTTCGCCGACTTGGAAGACTCGGAACTTTTGACGGCAAGTGCATTTCATCACTTGACGCTGGATCTCGTCGTCCACAATGTCCGCCTCGGTCACCGGCTTCTTCTCCTCCCAGTCCGGTCGGAGGGCGGCGATGAACTCCATGTAGTCGATCAGGTGATCACCGTGATCGAACATGTCGGCCACAGCGTTCATCTCCAGTCGGCTCGTCGGGAACTCTGTGGTACAAAGAGAGGAATGAAGGTACTACAGAGACCTCCTCCAGCCCATTCCAGTTTTACAGTGGCCATCCAACTTACTCGTCTTCATTATGGCATCAATAAATTCCTCCCGCGGGATGAGCCCATTGTTGTTCCTGTCGATCTTTCGGAATAAGTCCGTCACCCGAGATTTCTTGTGGTTCATGAACTTGAGGAACTGAGATGAGAACAAAGTTGAAATGACTACTTATAGCTGGCTTCAACAAACTATTCCTTCCTCCATCATCATCATCATCATCATCATCGTTGTCGAATATGCATGCGGAAGTGTGGAATGGAAACTTACGCGTTTACGCCAGTCCTCCCAACTGAAGTTCTTCACCTTCTCCAACTCCAAGAGGTAGTTGTACTTATCCTGGAGGCGGCGCTGGCGCTCCCAGGCCATCATCCAGACGTGCTTCCATTTGTCCCACAGTGCCTTCACTTTCGGGTTCTTAATCTGTGGCTCAATGGCTTTGCTGTAAAGGGAATCCCATTGATTTTAGTTTCAAATCCTCCAGCAGGGATCTTCCATCAATAGTCGCAAAAATGTGTTATGCTAGTGCCTTGTTGATTACGCGGTTATGTGGGAGAGGAATATATATATATTTGTTTTCCGAGTTACTTTTCTCTCCGGAGTTAACGTTCAATAGAGTATCATGGAATAATTAAACTTAATATGCTGGAGAGATTACACTATCACATACACTATTATTATTGATGTTATAATTAGTGCGTAGCGCGCGCAGTTTCAGGATTCCGTATGAATCACGCGCAACAACAACAACAACAACAACATGGGTTGGTGAGTATTAAAAAGAGCATTGTTCTAAGTATTCATACTTTAAATAATAATAAATGGCCACGGATAGATTTCTATATACACTACCACGGAAGCAGCATGCAAAAAAAATTGCCAAACATCTTTGATAATTTGGTAAAATTCCATTAGCCCATTCCAATTCCCTCAGTTTTTAAGAGGCTGCGTAAATGTATGGGGGGGAAGAGGAACAACGGCTTCCCTCATCCACGCGCCCCCAGCCAACCAGGTTCAACAACCGTTGTTCCTCCCCCGCCTTCCTTTGTTACACTGTGTTCAGTTTATCAGGCTGCCGACACCAATATGCTGTAAACATAACCCCCTCCCTCCACTTTACGAGCACTAATTTCCAACTCCTTCAGCATTACATTTACAACAACCCAGCATTTCCATACCCCGGTTCCAACGAATATTACTACATTTCCCACCACCGCAACAGCAAACAACCACCAATCAAGAAGGGGCAAGGAGAAACGAGGATGCTTGGTCTAAGTTTTGTTGTAGTGTATCTCTGTACCTTCCTCTACGATCAAATCTTGGTCCAATGTGCGGGAATAATTCAGGCGTCTTTTCTCGTCCCGGACTACAGCGGGCAAGGAAATCAAACAGAAACCAAAAAAAATAATAAAGTAATAATAACATGCAAATATCGACTATGGGAAGATTCTAATCCGTCTGTGCAAAATATAAACCAATAAAAGCGAAAAACCACCCATAATAACAATAATAATAGTACAATATCCATCATAATGATAACAAAATAATAGAAATACAAACAGCACATAAAGTAGTTCCATAGCCGCCACGGATGATAAAAAATGTAACACTTTGGTACCATACCCGAAGCAATATATATAGAAGTATATATATATATATATATACATATACGTGAATACAACCGGCACGTGTATGTATCAACATAAAAAAGCACCATCGAAGAGCGAAAACTTGGAATACCACATCCCGGCCACATACTACAACTGCTGCACAGAACATGATTTTCCACTTCATGACGGTTTACGAAATTAATATGAAATTCCCCCCCCCCGTGCCCATCCCCTTCAAACAACCAGTCTTGGGACTTTTACCCCCACGGTTACAGGCAATGTCTTTCTAACAAAACAGGGCTTCACAAAGAGATCTGAAAAAGAAGACAGACGACAGTGCCTCGGATGAGGCAGCAGCACAAAAGGCACAAAAACATAACCGGAGAACAAAGAGGAGATCGCGCAGCCCCCGGCCACAATAGCCCAGATGATCAAACACACCCGCGCACAGATCACATAGACCCTTGGGGGGGGGTCGACAAGCAAGAGAACGTTTAGAACATGGAACGCCGGCAGTTAACATTGTGTGTACATGTGCTGTGGAAGTGTGAAATAAACTGAGAGAAGTGATGATAGGAGAACCAAAATGTAAATAAACAGACCTTATTCTACGATGGGCCAGATCCAGCTCAGGAGATGTCTCCCGACTATCACCTCTGAGGGAGAAAAATAAAAAAAAATGACATGCAGTCATTCCAAAATTCAAAAATAAACATTGGACGGAGTGCGGAGTGAGGGAAATCAATGGAGGTGGGTAACAAATGACGGGAGGGAAAAGTTTCGGCGTGCGTACCCTGGTGTGACGCTGCGGAGGCGACTGCCAGGCTTGCCCTTGACGCCAGGCTGGCGGGTGATGAGTTTCGGTTT
>WJFA01004406.1:0-10796 GCA_009870155.1 Pseudobourletiella spinata | reverse complement strand
ATGGTTGGTGGATTTGAATTGGTTTGTGGATACTGATAATTTTGTTCAAGCTAAAAGTGGATACATTAAATTTTGCAACTGGCGAGAAAATCAAATGTTTAAGTTTGCAGTTTAACCGTCAACATGTTAACTTAAAAATTCCATGCTTAATCTCAAAAGGATTTTCCGTTTTTGGATTTCGAGTGAGTACTCCTTGACACAGATATAGTGCCTGACGTGGCGAAAATTTGTCACGAAACGTTATGGGTCATAACGCGGTGAAATGATAAGAAAATGTGAAACATAGGTTTGTTAACCATTCAAGTGGGTGATACCTTACAGTACGCACAGCAACTTGAGAGGTTTCTTTGCGTTTTTTTCAAAAACCACTTGAAATTGACAACATCGATTTTCTGATGGGATTCTTAAGTCAGCACGTTGTACCCCCTTTGCATCGATTGATTCCAAATTTTTATGACCCTCAGGAGGGGTCAAACCTGATTTTCCGCACCTACTGCTTTTAGAGGGAGTATGTTTATGGACTGGTTCTTATATTGCATGTGGTGTCGATACTGTGTACCGCGGACGTACGAATAATGTTCCTTGTTAAAATTAAGTTGCTCTCGCTGTCAATTGCGATAGAACATTCATGGCTTCAGCAAGGCTGAACTGTTCCCTTCAATATGATGATATTTGTGATAATTAGCCGCTATCCAATGGGAAAATTTTGTTTTCTCTGGGAAAGCGCTGACCCATCAAGAACATTGTATTTTAGGATTGAACGGCGGGGAACTGGTAACGTTATACCCCTCAATGTATTGAGACCCTTATCTCCGCATTGAGTCTCACTTTCCACTCGCCCTTATGCAAAGCAAGAAAGAAAATAAGATAAATGATGTGAAGGAACATGTGATGGGGTTGGACTTGCAAGTTGTGACAGCGGCGTCTTTCCGATCCCCTTGGACGCTAGTCATAATCGTCGTTAGTCCGTAAGAGGAATCCCGATTGAGTATGTTCACAGCGGGATCCTTATGTAGAGGTGAGAGAGGCGGATATGTATGCAAGTATATGCATATGCGTAGGTAAAGATTACCATGACTCCATCTCCACATGGATGGAGACAGGTTCCATGTGGAAGCGTGTCACCACCATCATCTGCACATACTCCCGTCGTCATCGCCCTCTTTTCATTTTCACCACACTTTGTGGTTTCTCAACTGACGTACGCACCATCAGGGCCGCTCTCCTCACTAACTTCCCCGCCATTCCACCAACCTCCACAGCCACTTTCCTCTCCGCACTTTCCGTCTTTCAGTGTTTCAATATGAACTTGTCTAGGGTAGGACCATTTTGCTCTTTCCTTGCTACTTTCCCGCTTTTCTTGCCTACAAGCTCAATGCTACCCTTCCCACATACACACACACACACTGCACAATGTTGATATACGGCCCCCACCAAAACGACACATCATGCCCAGAGCCACCATCATAGAAGTAATGCACAGTTCGGACAAACTATAATGGCGAACATAAGAGCTCCAAGTCATTTGAGTTGGATTCGCCGTATAGAGGGCCTTAGGAACCGGGTCAAAAGTGTCTTCAATTGCATTTCTTCCACTTGATGCATTTTGGTTCTCGTTCCCGTAAAGTATAGCTCACTCTCACAGTCAGTCAGCCACGGCCGTCCTTATACACTTTCTGTCCTCGTCCCATACCGATTTTCCACATCCATAACTTTCCTGAGAATCAATAAGACCATATATACCCGCCCCTGTCTCCACCTCTGCACGCACGCACACAGAAGCAAATATAAACATGTATCCATATTGAAGTACATACAAATTCAAATTTACTCTCAGAGGCACACACACGCATCACAAGAAAGTTAATTGTACATACCCACATGAACTTTCAAAGAAACACACATGCGTACACCCACAAACATACAAGCCCAAGTACTAGTAAACATACAATCGAGCCAGAAACAACCCCTGTTTCCCTTCCTACATTCACAGCCCAGAAAGTCCAGTTTTACCCCCGAAAGCGCAGGATAATTGCCCATTTTTAGCTAAAAAATGCAATGCAAAGATGGAGCTAACTAAAGTTGAGACGGTCGTTAAAGAGAGAAGCCGAATGTTCGTCTTGTAACCTTCCACATGTCAAATCAGTGAGTGAAGTGAGGCGGGTGGGAACGGACGTCAGAGTGAGTGCATATCCACGGAGTTAGAGCTGAGTTCTACCATAATTACTCTCTTCTGATGGTCCTATTCAATGTCATGTCAACCCCATTCTATCTTTATGGTAGTCGTGGTGAAATTTTTCCTCGAGCAAATTCAACGTCCCTTTACGGCGTACGTATGTGCATCTTCTACTCATAAATAAAACGGTGAATTATACGTGTCATTGCCTCGTCCTGCTCCCCCTTCCGCCTCCGCCATTCCTTGTTGTTGCCTCTTTTGCTATAGAAGCACCGAGACGAGAAGAATTTTCAGGGCACAGTTCTACTCCGACATTTGTAATTCCTCGGAGGGACACAATCCCGCCGCATCCAAGCATAATATGTGAAGTTTAGAAAGTTGCCTCCATTTTTATCAGTCTGTAGATACCAGCCGCTGGAACACCACAGCCACAAGCATCTACCCACCTGGTGGAGCGGACACTGCACCCTCTTCCGTTTCACAACTGTTTTGACCAAAGCATAGTTCAAATCTAAAATTTTACTTGGTCACTTGCAAGACTACATTGACACTCGGGTTGAAATCGCCAGTCGTTGTATCGTGATATATTGATAAAGCTTTGCACAAAAGATTTTTACTTTTGACGATCGAAACCGAATTGCCCAGGCTTCGAGGGGTAGGGAGTCTCGGTCGGGAAACGCTGGATTTATTTTGGTCCCATTCATAAATGAACCTGCCCACACAGAATCTTCTTGTTCTTTGGAGAGCATTGCTTATACATACACCGGGATAGCTGATGAATAGCCTTGGGGTGAAGGGGGACAGGGATGAGGAAGATGGCGGCGGAGCATTTTTCCAATGCACCAATTATGTTCAACGTACAACCGCAAGCATAATAAGGCCATAGACATGGCTGACTCATTCATTCCATTTTCTTCACTATATCCCTTCCTTTGTCCATGGAATCCAATGCGCCCGTCATTGTTCGTCCATGATATCAGTGCCTGAAGCAATGATCAGGCCCATCGTTGACACATTTCAGTTCAACGGTACTGTTCACCACACTTCTCAGGCACTTTATTGTCGTGGCTTCTCTTATAAGACCGACAACACGCATACATCCTCTATCCTCCGGCCCGCGCGCAATTTATATGCAGACTGTCATCCTACGGAAAAATGAAAATTATTATTTTGCCCCACGTTAAGCTAACGATGTTCCTACGCTGGCGGCAGTAGCAGCACTGAAGAAGGTAATATTAGCTTAACTGGGGCGGTGGGCGGGAGAGGGTATCTAATAAGATAAGCAAATCAGAGACTTGTGTCCACAGTAGTAGTTTAAGGGATAGGATTGTCAAATTTCAAGCGTTGGTCCCTTGGCTTGCTTGTTTGTGCGGCTCTGCCTCCGCATTTCTGATTCTCTACAGTTGTGCATGTCTGTTTGCCTACGAGTACGCCTGTATTTCCCGGCATGTGTGGATTTTTGCATCTATTTACGTGTCCATGTCTATGTGTGCCGTTGTTTGTGCGTAAATGTTTGTGCGTCTGGGCTTGCGCGTAGGTCAGGTGTTGACAAAGAAGGAAGAACATGGGCATAACAAAGGAAGAGAACTGCGAAAGGTTTCATCCTCACAAAGGATGGGCCAACCACAACAGTCTCATATCAGGAGACATGGTGGCAGTGGTAAGGCTGTAAAGACGATCCTGAAAAATAAAGGTGTGTTATGAAGGGGCTCACCACTCCACTCCGTGACAGGCCGTACAGCATCGGACAGGTCCTTTTAAAGTGTAATTTGATATTAATTTACATGGGTTCCCCAAAGCCAACATGAGAAGGAAGAGAGAGGGAGAGAGAGAGAAAAGGCGGAGGAGGTAGCGGGAGTGGTGGAATCCGCCTGGGATGAGCATGTGCTGAGTTATCTGTTCAGCACATGATCCTTATCTTGATTAATGGTGTACGGCAAACGATTAGTGTCTCAGAGGCACTTTATGAATTTCGTGGGCATGTCTATGAGTGCACGCGTCCGTGCATATGTGAAGATGGTCCATATTATAGGAAGGAGATCCGTGGTGGAGAGGCCATCTGAAAAACGCTACCCCTGCCACCACCACCACCTCTAAAAAGTTCTACGGCCCACGGCAACTTATATTTATGTAGTACGCCGCATCAGCAACTGCCGCTGTTAATACTGCTACCTCTACTACTTCTTGATGCTGCTACGACTACTACTACTGCAACCGTAGCTGTTGCGCATGTCATACAATGGAAGGGTATTATATGCGTCTTCGTGAGTTTTCCTCTCCGAATTTTTTCCCCTTTTCATGCCACTCTCTACATATCCCCGTTAGGAGGGCACTCAGGAAATATTTTCCCAGCGCAATATTATCCTTTTCATTAGCCATATGACTCGTCCATTCTCCCTCCTCTACTACTCTAAAGACCCCAAAAAGTCTGACGAGTTGAATCATACTGGTCCTTTCATACCTCCTCCGTTCCCCGCTCTTCCCCATCAAACTTATTACATTCACAGCCGCTCTCTAAAACTACTTAATAGGAACGTCACGCCTGTCTCATTGACAAAAACACCTCCTTAGCCCTACTACGTCACGACTACATGCATGCCACGGTAGGTGGCCACACTTTCACCAGTAGGGGGCGTCACTCTCTGCAATCTTTCCCATCAGTGCTCACAAGAAAATTCTTAAAAGATTGCATTTGCTCCCGGGGTATGAGTGGAGGAATAGTGCAACTGTGGGATTCAAGATGCCACGAGCTGAGCAATTGTCTCGAAATTCGGAGTGTGAGGGTAGGAGAGCTACTGTTGGTGGTAGTTGACGATGATGATGACGATGTAGTGGGAGTACTGGATTGTTGATCTTTGTAGTACGAGTAATGGTTTTCCTATGGGCTCCCCCTGTGAGTGCGGCGAGGATGAGAAGGAGGTTTGCGGTAGGACGAGAGAGGAATGAAAAATTCAGTGTTATCACAATCAACCGCTATTCTCACTGGGCTCCATGCATCTCGCTGTCTGTCTCGTCAAAGTTTAATTTCTTGGTGAAGAGCCACCGTGCACCTCAGATGCGGGGAGTGAGATCTTATAAATGGCGCATGGAGAAAGTCAATACCTTCCCCTCCCGCCGCCCCATCACAATGGGTTCTAAAGGGGCCATCGAGAAGTATGAAAGTCGCGCGTGTGTCTGCCTGTCCCTGTGCGCGTGCCTGCATGGGAGCTGAAGTGAAAAAAAGTTGTAGAAACTAATGACGATTGTAAAATTCTATTTCCCCCCTCCTTTTTCACACACATACACCAAGGCGCACCCATTTTCGCTATCTCTCTCTCGTCCCATTCCAATTCCATGGTATCCCAGATGATTATGGAATGGACTCCGCTCGTACTGTTTTATGAGAGTGTGGAACTGAAACCTGGTTCTCTCACTGCTCTTTTCACAGGTAGGACGATGCACATCTGCCGTGCACACGAACCCTCACCAGGTGATTCTCCATCCTATCCAAGCTAACTCAGGGCAAATAACTTGAGCAGAGGGGAGGATGGTTGTGAATGGATATAGAAAAACGAGCCGGGATGCACTGGATGGGAGGATAGACTAATCAATGAACGCCACGCCCATTTCTATTGCACCGAAATAAACGGAGTATTATAGTGAATTCTGTGGCAGCGCCAGGCGGGGGAGGTGGGTACAAGGAGGGAGTAAGTGAATGGGGGGAAAAATATGGACGGTTGTAAGGAAATAGGTTGTTGGAAGGATGGGGATTAGATGTGAAATGTGTACCTATCCATCAAGGGATGTGTGGCTACGTGCGTCAGAATGGGTAGCGTTGGTGGTGGTAGAAGTAGAAGTAGCGTGCATGTTTCCCTGTGGGCGGATGACTTGGAATCTTTGGGTATACGGGCCCAGCTGATGAAGAACAAGTATAGAGAATCCATGAATGATCCTGTCGGGATCTAATGCAGGGCTCAAGTGCAAGGATCGATCGGCTAGAGTTGACTGCACCACCAACTAATGTCAGCCAAGTTGGCAGAGAGGGGGACAGACAGAAAGGATGCATATATATGTATATATATATATATATATATACATGAGCAGTCGGTAGGAATTTCTCACGTCCTCGGCACGCCTAGGTTTATACTATACAGTGTGAGATACTTAATAATAAATATTGATTTATTGAATGGCTTCCATCAAAAAAGCCTTCGGACCAGATGAGAGGAATCTAGGGCGATTTCAATTTTGTCAAAAATATTACCCTTCTACACTCCTCTACCTCTCACTCCCGGGCCGGGTCCGCCCATACTTTCATATTTTTATGTCCGTCCCCTCCGCCTTTCCTCACGTTCCCAGCCATGGAGGGTCGGCAAGCCGTAGTGCACACTCCATCCTCCCGGATCTCAAGCCGAGCTCATAAACAAGGAGGCCGAAATTGTAGGGTATGCAGTAGCTCACTTCTTCCAGTTTCCGCTCTCTCACACACACACACACATACTTTTTTGAGACCACTCAACTGACTATTTGAGCACATTCGTAGGTACAAGGTTATGAACGGTGTCTTCGTTTAGATGGTTCCGCGTAATGTGCATACGCACTCCTACATGATCCCGGAACTCATGATTGGCTCCTCATGGATACCTCCACTATTGCCACCCAATTCGAACTTGTGAGCCACCTCGAGTCGCAGGGCGTACGACGTGGGGTAGCTCGGACTATATGAGGGTAAAATAAATTTGATTTTATGAGTGGGGATGAAATAAAATTTCTGGGAATGGAACAGCTCCCCATGGAGGTATCAACAATACGACGGGGCAACGGTAGCACACACGTACATTTTTTATCCATGTATACACATACATCTCATGCTCCGCTATGAGAGCCACAATGTTTTCACAAATAAGTATGCTGTTACACTGGCGGAGTGATGATAAGATCAGAAGGGGGTTAGAGCTCGTCCGATAATTCCTGCTCAACTCCACTCCTTGAGCCTTCATGGCGGCAGAAAGAGTTGATGAGTGGTTTTGAGTTCATGACCTCATGGGTTTCCAAGAGACGTGAATAAATACATTTCTCAATTTGACTGGAAAGTCGGTGAGATGGCTGGAGCACTTACTTCTATTACACATACATATAAAAATATACTGATCCACAATATGCCAGACCCATATTTCTCCGCGTCCATGGCGGCATGAAGAAGCAACATGTGGTGTTTGTCCAGCCCTCGCTCGTACTCCTCTCCCTTCTATCCCACTCGCACATTCGGCCGTTCGCATTTTTCACCTCAGTACCCTTTTTTCTCTGCCTCTGCGGCAGGACACAGTAGGACTAAATGGCAATTGAGACATGCATGGGGACGGGAATGGGCCCGCATGGAGGAGTACGGTTAGAGACTGTGGTTTATTTAGACGGATAGGGCGACGGCGCGGTGAGTGTAACTGACAGAGGGATACCCCTTCGTCCAGATCCAGAGTGCAAGACACAGGTTTATAAAACAATTCCACTTCACTGGATTGGACAATTTTAATTTGTTTTATCGGCATGTGGAGGGACGGATCCGGATTCCTACAGCTAACTGACTAATTTTTGGGGCTCATTGAGCAGAATGTTTGGCCGTTATTTCAATCCAACATACTACTTGATGTCATCATTCGGTGAGGGTAACCGTTGAAATAAGGGTCCTGAAGCATCGGATTGTGAGACAAAAATCACGGAATAGGTCCATAGTGAAAAGTGTCCTGTGGTGTCCGTCCCGTTCCCGGTCTCGGGTTGCTTCCATCCATGGATTACAATCCGGAGATCCGTTGACCTTGGGATCGTGGTGAGTGTGGATTGGAGGGCGGTATCTCAATGTCCTTCAGAGTCTATTCATTATGTACAAAGGAGGATCTTGGCGATAGACAAAGAAAAAGAAGGAGCAAGTCTAATGCCTTGATCATTTCCGAATCAATCAGTATCTGAAGGACAAACTTGAGAGTATTATTATGAGGAACGTGATCTAATTTTAACACCCAACGATGCATCATGTATCCTACGTCATTTCCACTTCCTATCCATCCATATACATATTATCTCCGTGTAAGATTGAGGAATTTCAAGCATGTGAAAATTACAATTATGAGAAAAAAGACATGCTCCGCCCGGCAGAAACTTCAAGGACAGCATCATTGCACTTACGAAACCTTGCCATCCCCGAGCATCCAACATAATAGATTATTATTTCAGCTAAAACAGGGTTACGTGATGGGCGCTTGCTTACCTTGACAAAAACTCAGTGTAAATTCCAGATTCGAAATCCTTGCAACTTTGTGGGGTCGTCACATCAGACCTTTTTAGAAAGAGACAATCATAACATGGTCTATTAGATCCGCTTTCATATTCCGAAGAATCTGTATTGACAAATCTGGGAGAGCGCCGTCAGGTTATCCAATGAGACACATGCGCTGTCATCCAAGCAGAAATAAAAGACTCTTGACTATAGGTATGCATAATTGCACACATGAGAGCGTTGTTATGGGATCTGCTAAATGAGTCTATCGGCTTCACTCATCGGATTTGAAAGCATCTATACGGCAATCCACCGCTTCTCGTTCAAGTATATGGCTCACAGGTGTGTTTTAGAAGCTTTGAAACGGACCGAAGGAATTAGTAGCCGATTTATGGTTTTGAATACCTACAAATGGTAATGTTACTAGAATTTTAATCGGCTCATTAAATGGGTAGCACAAACATAGCAGACCGGAGGATTATGCATGTAACATTGGCTGGAACATCCATCCTCAAGCCCGCCTCCTATTGCCCAGTCAAACGGTGTCCTTACCGAGACCACCACATTACTACCAAAGGGGTGGGCATGGAGCTACAGAGTTGCTTCAACTTTCGCCTCGACTGTCTCACTCACTCACTCACTCAGTGCTACTCGTACTGCAATCATTCCTACTTCTACCCGCTGCCGTATGCTCGACATTGTCGTCTTCCACCATCTTGAATGCCCCTCCTTTTGGTTGTGAAGAGAGGCGTCTGCAGGCCTTCGTCTACGACGGATCCTTCCCTTCTCCGGCATATACATACCGGCTGAGCCAGGCAGAAAGTTTTTCTACTTCACTGACTTCCACTCTCCACCCATACGAGCATCATTCCATCCGTACGCAGTCAGCTCTCAGGCAAGAGTGGGAGGCTTGCTAGCTGACGGGTAAGACAAAGCTTCTGGTGGGACGCGGAGGGCTTGCCATGTGCCAACTTGTGTCAGAATTGTAAAGGGAAAAGCGGAAGGAGGAAGACTCGTGCCAAATGGAGCTGGAGAAGATGCAAAGTCGCCCGTGAGCATGTGTGTATACATGTATGACTTTATGTGTGTACATGTATGTAGGGATAAAAAACTATAGTGGAATACTGTATGCCGTAGTGGGTAAAGTAGTGGTGGTGGGAGCAAGAGTTTGGAGCAGGATGGAACCAAAGCCAAGCCGCCTTGTCGCCGTCCTCCCCTCCTCCCACTCTCCTTATATTTAATACCCGCCTTTAACCCAGTACTCTCTCTCCCTCAGTCAAATATGACTTCAGCTCGAATGTAGACCATAGACACACGTATGTAAAAACAGACACGCACATACTGGCCTATCCATGGGCTCATATCGGCACATTTAGTTCGTACCTATCCACCAAACTCGTATGCATTAGCTCACGTCATTCCGCAACAAACTTTCACTTTCTTCACATTTGTCTCGCCCAAACCGTCCTTTGGTCGTTTCGCGGTATGTTTATTCATACTTTTTTCCCTACTCTCGGAATACATCCAGGAATCTCCTCGTCTCAGCAGTCGATATCAAAGCCAAATTCACCAGGTATGACTCATCTGGGGTAGCACGATAGGAACGAGTCCATTGCCCGCATTCATTTCGTGGGAGGAGCAGTAGAAAACTTACCAATTTTTCAGGATGCGCCTACCACAACTGCCCAGTTGTGACTATACATTAACCCCTTATGTTGCGTACAACTGGGGGCAAGGTCGGTTTGGTAGAGGAGAAAAGTGGAACATGCAGTTCAGCATGTATTTTTAAAGTAAAGACATGACGACGAGGACAAACTTAACTCCTGCTTCCCTGCAAGGGAATTTGTCCGGATCATGTAGATAGGGATGAGAGGAGTGGAGAGCTCAGGCTCGTCTCAATTGCCTACCTCATATTCGTCTACTCCGGGGGCCGTTTTGAGAGTAATCCGGACAGCATATGTAGGGAATACTATCAATCTTATAGTACGTAGTTTATATAGTGCTGTCTATATAAAGGCAACGCCGTCCGCTCAATCTAACACACTAACCCACCGCTGCTTTAAGCCCGGTCATATATACGCCTATGGTTTCCAACTCTCAAACCCCTTATCGATGCTAATATTTCCGGGTAATCTCTTCCTCAAACTTGAGTGGAACAACTCGAAGAGTGGTGCTGCGGTGCTGGTTCAGCAAATATAACTCCCTATAGTTTGCCTTACCACCAACCCTAGCGTTAAAATCTGGTTGTCATTGTTGTTGTCGTATTCCATTTTTATGCCTGCTCTGGAAGAGGGCTTCGACAAGAAGGGAAGAAAGTCAAAAATTAATGAGCTGTGCCATAAAACTCAAAGGATTTTTGGAGCCCGATTT
>WJFA01004405.1:0-10800 GCA_009870155.1 Pseudobourletiella spinata | reverse complement strand
TTTATGCGGGTTTTTCAAAAATCCGTCGAAACTCAAAACTGGGATTTTCTTATGGGATTTAACATGGGATTTTTAAGTGAAGACGTACTCCCCCCTTTGGTGCCCAGGTGATGAAAACTTTGAGGGCGCATAACTCAGCCAAATCTGAATTCCCGCACCTAGTAATTGCCCATTGTTAATCTCTCTGGAGGGCCTCTCAAACGCGCATGGTCGTTGATTCGTGCTTTGTTGACATGTAAAAAAGTCCCCTTGTCAGTTATGTCCGATGACCACCACTGCAAAGTCCGCAACCAGCACAGGAGTTACGTGTTGCTCTTCCTGTCAAGGCTATCAGCAGAGGCAAAAGGCCTTACTACATTTCACACATGTGGAACCTCCCGAAGCAATGGCTCATAAATAATTTAGTGGACTTACGCGGGACAGTTTTCCCAATGACACGCTAAATCTTCGTGTTCCCAATCCTTGTGCTTATGATGACTACTCCTTTGAATCATCGATCCTATCCCGCTAATTTCACAGAAACACGCTACACAAGGTTTTCGAGGGAATAAAAAAATCTATTAGTAGCAATAGCAATCCACTCGAAAAAGTGAAATTCACTTCCCTCAATTGTGACTTACTACCTACCGTCTTTAGTAATTTGCTCTAGCTCCTGTGTCATTTTGCATGCACACCATTGCGCTCGCATGGATGAAGGAGATAATAGGCGCTTTTAGTGAATCAATATGCAGAACTTGTCAAAATATGGAATAGTGTTGTGATCATTCTTGATCACTCTGCATGATCAGAGCAACATTCTGAAAGTCCTGTTTCGGAAGGGATTCATTGCGGAATATGATGCACTGGCAGCACCGGAAACCACTTAATGGCAACCAAAAACAAATTTTCTACAGTAGTTACCACGCCATCCACGAGGTGCCGTGAGACTCACAGGATTTTCTAATGCAGGGCACAATCCAGGAGTTTCTACACTATCCTACACTGGCGGTATTTTCAAAGGTCCCGCATCAACCTCTCAATTATTTACAAACCGACAGACTGATGTTAATTTTGCGGGAGCGTCGCCGTGAGCAGGAATAGAGGGACGGATTTCGGAGAATCCGAACAGTTTGCAAAGCCGTGAGTGGGACACTGGACACAGAGATACATCGTTTCTCAGAACAGCATGAATAATGAAACAGTCAAATCTGCCAGTCGCTGTAATCCACTAAAGTGCTACATTATTCTCTCATTTGTACATGACAACGTGCAAATTCACACAAACTGGATCAGAGCTCATACACGAGCAGTCAGCAACGTACGGATACGGAGGATTCTGGAGGAAGGAACAACATTATAGTCGAAATGCACATCCTTCGCCATCTTCTCTCACATCCTCTCATGCATAAAATATATGATCCTTTGGTGTGACTCTTTGAAGCTTACGCGGTACACGGAGCCTGTGACCACGCAGCTGTCCCAGAGCGGTCCACAACGAGAGGATCCCACATGTCGCCCTAACACGGAATGGAAACTATGCTGATTTAACACAGGACATCTAGGAGCATTTGGCCCAGATTATCATCCAGCGATCCAGCAATTATCTGGAACGGAATTACGTTACTACGCAGCCAGCATGCATGACAAAAAATAAATGTGAGAAGGGATGGGAAAGTCGACACTATAAATGCCCGTCTTTTTCCAATATTTCATGTTTTCCAAACTATTAAAAGCACTATTGCATTGTTTCGTTATACCGTTTGGGAACCGAGACATTACTGTAAAAATTCGAATGTGCCGCGAGTGACTCCATAGAAACATGAATACAGCCTACCGCAGCCCATTTCTGACCATCAAGCAACAAGTCCAGCCACGGTACATCCCAACAAAATAAGGAAATGCATACCGATCAGCATGTGATTCCTCATTAATGGAATCATACAATGAATCTAAAATAATTTCTAAACATAAAATAAACCAAGCTGGAAGAATGGAGGTGTAGGGAAACCGCTTATTTGGCCTGAATTTACATGTTCTTTGACAAATTCACGTCGCCGCAGTCACTTTAGAGCGTCAATATATGTGGAGCATGAACTAATATCTGGATTCGTATTCTACTAATACAGTGCATACAGCAGTGATGGCTTATTCGTATTGTTCGAATACGAATACGGATGAAAACGAACATTCTGCGAACATTAGGATACGAATACGAATGAAAACGAATATTCTGCGAACATTATAGGATACGAATGCGCGAATGGTAGAATACGAATACGATTATTTACTCTGACCTGTCAAGGGCATTTTAATTAATTTATGTTCTTCAAATTAATAATATTTTCGTAAGTACGATTGAAGAATGTTCCAGATTCCAGGCTACTGTGCGAAAATTAGTTTTTTGAAAATTTACTTCCAGTTTTGTCAATAAAGCAGCAGTGCGCAGCACCCGCATTCTGACTTGAAGTAATTCTAAACCGAAATAAAGTCAAATTACTCAAATTTTCGACAAAAAATGAGTCTTACTCTGTTTGGCACACCATGCACTATGCAAATTTTAATAAAATATGAGTTATTCGCCAATTATCAGTACTTCAAGATTAAAACAACTACTACTACCTTGGGGACTGAAATTTTGGTTCACGATGTATTCGTATTCGGTATGATTTTGATAGAATTCGGGTACGAATTTCGACGATAATATGAATACAGATACGAATTTTGGCAATAGTACGAGCATGACCTTTCCTCACTTTGAACACGAATACGGGTAAGAACATGCAAAAATACGAATGAATATGAATACGAATACCTACCACTGTTCTACAGGGGCACACACAGTGATAAGAGTGAAGATGGGTCGAGCGACTGGCATGATACTAGCAGTGTACTACATATACAATTTAAAACGTTGCAAATGAGTTGGACTCGATGAACTTTGATAATTCATACATTACAAATTGTACGCAGGGTTTGCGAGAACTGAGAGTTCTAATATGACATATGTCAAAGGAGATGCGATGATGCTGAGTGGAGCTAACCTTAAATGTCCTTCCCGAGGATATCATGGACCCCTCGTATACTGAGCCTGAGGACAAAGGTTATCAGCGCCTCCAACAATATCCCTTGAAGCGGCTCCAGTTTGGGGTTCAGTGTCGTCGTCAGGTTCCCCTTGATTCAGTTAAACACGACTGCCTGTAATGTGTGGGAGATGGAAAATCATAAACTTGTACAGTGGATATGACAGATAATGGCCATGAGTTACTCGGATTTAATTGGTCACGCGCTTCGTCATCCCACATTAATTTCCACTTAAATTTTATACTGTCATTAGAAATACATATTTCTAATTGACCCTTTACTTTCTCGTAAATATGCATAACGACCGTAATATTTGCGTAACTCACCGCGAGCGTAATGAGGAAGCTTCAAGTTTGAGGCGAATCACGGCCTTGCCAATTACCAATAATCCTTAACAGTGGCTCTTTGCATTTTTCAACTCTCTTCCTCATAATATTAATTTTTAACTAAGAATTTTTTCCCCTCAAACATGAATCCAAACTCAGCTTGAGCTATGGCCCAGTACAAAGAAAATCTAGCCGCTTAGCTCCGACGAATTTGGTTCGGACTACTACAATTGCTCACAAACTGGTTCACCGGTTAATATGCACAGTGGCGTCCCAAAATCTGGCCGTGCGTCAAAATTCTCTTTCTTCCCTTTATTACCTACCTGTGCTTATCAAAAGTCTGGATTTTGAATTGAACGCCTGGTGGGCATCGACAAAAATATGGGCGGAACAAACACGAAATTTATGAAAACTGAATATGTGAAATTTATGACAATTGCCGCTCGAATAGTTTCATCATCCGTTTCTGTGTCCATTTCCCGCGATTGATCACATAGAATTTGGGTTTGGTCCACTATTGTTGTCGAAATGACCCAAAGAACATGGTAGATTGTCGCCAAAATCAATACAGTTCTGAGATCGACTGGTTCAAAACCCATTAATACGAATTCTCTTTCTCCTTCAAATCCACATTATTTACTATAACTATTTTCTGAT
This sequence comes from Pseudobourletiella spinata, assembly GCA_009870155.1. Classification (NCBI taxonomy): domain Eukaryota; kingdom Metazoa; phylum Arthropoda; class Collembola; order Symphypleona; family Bourletiellidae; genus Pseudobourletiella; species Pseudobourletiella spinata. The sequence goes on along the minus strand of WJFA01004405.1, from coordinate 6,757 downwards.
ACCGCTGTTAGTGTATGTTACCACGGAGTTTTCGATCGCTAAATTACACAAGCTTTACAAACATGGTCTACAACAAAGGCGCGCAAAAAGTAGCAGAAGTGAAGGGGAAAAACAATCTTTACAAAACATTTTTGGAAATGTAATATTTGGCCAGCCTTTTTCAATTTTGTTTATTTTTCCGCTCAGCAAACTTGCGCATAGAGTATAATACTAATCATATAGATGGGAATTAACATGGGATTTTCCAGTTTGCACGTATACCCCCCTTTGCAACTATTGACCTCAAACTTTGTGAACCTCCAGAAGGGTCAAATCTGAGTTTCCGCACCTATCGCTTTCAGAGAGTCAATCGTTATGGGTGAGCTGCGCGCTGCGTAGGGTCTGGGCGCTGTGCGACGCAGACACCTGCCAACGTCCCCTTGTGAGAGTGAGAACGTCTTGAGAGGGCGATAGTCTGCATCCTATAAGTAAGCTAAACCCTACGGCGTCATCATGAAGTTATTACTGCCTGATTTGTCATCATTTTTGAGCTCATATCTTTCGCACTCCGACTCCCGCATACCTAATCCGTAGGTGGGAACGGTACCGACTCTATCCATCTCATAGCAACCAGTAGTGTGGGGTAGCGATATCGGTAGCAGTACCGAATACCGGTATTCACCTTTAAATTGATATTTTTTGTATACCGGTATTACCTATACCCGAATCATTATTGTTTGGCAAAACCCCACCCGCTAAAATGCAGGAGATCCCACCGTCGGATTCTGGCTTTCTTAGACAAATCAAACGAAGAAAGTAATCACGAGCTATTTCGGCAACGTCTACTCACTTCCACGGTCCATGACCGACTCTCCGTCTTTTTTCCCGTCCAGTTCTTTCTTCTCCACCAAACGCAACTCTCCTGCTCACCAAACGTTTTTACAGTTGATTAAATTGAAATACCGCAAAAACGTAACTATTACCAAGTTACAGCAGTGACATCTAGAGAGTTGTACATCAAAAATTACAAATCTTTAACATCATTGTCACTAGCAGTCACGACCGTCGTCTCGGATACAGGAAGGCTATGTTCAACAACCTTGTGTATTTACTAATCTTGCAAACGAATTCTCCACATAGAGCGCCAAAAAATTGACGTTATAATAATTTCAGCTTAAAGAAAAATCCAAATGGATTTTCACATCCTCCTCAGATGTTCAGATGACTCCCAGCGAAAGTTTCGAAAACTAACTCGCCCGTCTTTCACAGAACCTCTAATTCTCAAGATTAGTGTCAAATCATCAAAGTGCAAACTCACATGTCTGACAAGAAAACTTCAATTTGCCCAGTTTCAATTGTTGTTGACCATGTTTGAACCTTTCATCAACTTGATTACATATTGTGCATGTGCGAGTAGTTCTCTGTAGCCTGGAAGGCATGACCGAGGCGAAGTCATGTAGTCTATTCTCCACCCTAGGTGCTATTTCCTGTAGACCAAATACGATTTGAAAATTGAGGAAACCTAGTTTCATTATTTTACTTTTTTTCAAAGCCTAATGCTCTTATACGGTTTTCGTGACAAAAATGGACACCCGAAATACTTCTGTCATTGATTTGGTCTATGTTACGTAAACATTTACTCTGAAAATAGAAATTTGTTGCTTTCGCCATTTTATCATGCTGTGTAAAGGAATGGATTAATTTATTACAATTATGATTAGGAAAATTAAGTAACGACATTGCTCGAAAAATTTACCATTAAAATCGAGCTTGGATCCCTCCCATCGCACAAGGCGATCACATTGTCCTTTCACATTGGGTCTTCCAGCATTTCATAATACCCGCACCCGTTTGTATGCATGCTTTTAAAAGCTTTTAATCTGAGGGTAGTGATTCAATTATCTCAGGCAAAAATACGTGTACAAGAATACACTGTGCAGCAGGGAATGGCTTTTATTATTATTGACAAAGAGGTACTGTTGGTTGGAAACAGAAGCTTAACATGATATGATAATGTGTAGGACAACTCACACAATTGTTCACTTGATTATATCCATGCTCAACACTAAATCAAAATCTGGTACGAAAATTTTGAAGTTACGAATAACTTTACATCTCATCACCTCCAGGGGAGCACATTTCGTCCCCAAAGATTATACTAAGCAACAACACCAGCAAGAGTTCTGATGCTGAAGGTGTACCGACGTTCAGATGTGAAAGCACCGGAGGTATCGTAAATGACTTTATTTTTAGGCGTAACTATCAAATGGAGATTAACTTATGACGATAATTACATATCATAATGATAATTTCATATATCACGTAAGGAATTAAAGGATGCTAAGCTTGTTACGAAATCACTGCGCCCTGCGCGCAGCATCAAATTTCATGTTTGCCGCCAATTTTTCAGCCGCAAGTCTTCATCTCCGCTCCGATGAAAATCATTTTTGTCTGTTTGAAAATCAAATCATCGTTCAAGGTAAGAAAATCACACGTTTTAGCCAGTCAAAAGATTTTTTCGAATAGCTGAAAAAAAGTTTTGAGAAGTACGTTGTAGCAGCGTTGAAAAATATTCACCCGATCAACTCCGCGAATCCCGCTACTGATATTATTCTACTGGCAAATGCAAAGAGTTGAGAACAGTGCCCTTTTCATTACTCCTACTGGATACAGAAACTGGAATTGGGGTACTATTTCTAACCCTACGGAACATGAATCAAACTACGTCTACGAGAAATGATTTCCTCAGGAAACTCAGAATTATTGTATTTAACGATAACATTATTTTAACTTAGCATAAAATTGAGCCATGTGTCGTGAGGGGATGTTAATATATAATAAACTAACGTACGTGTTGGGTGACTAATATTAAAATTTTACACGTCGACACACCAGAATTATAAAAGCATACAGTCATATGCTCTTATCAATCTTGCAGGCCCACTCATCTTACATCTTTCCGCACAGTTTTGTTCACTCACTGCACTACATAGTGCCACCTGTTCACACCAAGAGTCCGCATAGGGCAAAAAGTGCACAATATCCCGATTCCTGAATAGCTGTCGTAGTTATTTTGTAAAAGGCCGAAGAAACATTTGCCCTCTCCGCATATTTTCCCGAGCGGAACCTTCCTGTTCTGTTGCTCCTTTAAAACGTAAGCCGTCCAAAGGGGCTCACAAGTCCTCTGCGTACAAATCTTCTGATCATCCACACTTTTATCCTAGAGATGGCGGTCAAGGAGGTTTAGGAGATTTGAAATATTTAATGGAAGTCGGAAAGGCTGGAGTGGGAGCTAGAGTGAGTGTCGAGGTGTCGACGTGGGAAAGCACGGCGTTTTAAATTCATAATAAAGCCCCCCGCAGTCCAATCAAGATAGAACAATAGGCGAGGAAGAAGACGGCGAGGAAGGAGCGTTGTTGATCCGTTGAAGTGCTGGAGCAGTTGCTATGCTCACGTAAGCGGCGATCCCATTCCTCCCGTTGTTGTTGTCAGTTGATGTCACCAATTTGAGAACAAACAGGGGTCATAAAACTCACTTCGTAAATTCCATTCTCTCGGCTTCTCGATGAAGCTTCATCATTATTCTTGCAGACGAGGTCGTCACAATCCATTGCTGCAGCCCTCACATTTCCGCACGAGCCTCCCATCTCCCTTTCCTCTCCAGAAATGCTCAACATCTCCCGACAGCCTCCCGCGTCATCATCTCCTGTTCCAACACCCACTTGGCCCGGGATCCTCAACAGTGCACTTGGAATTTCGGGTCCTCCCACTTCATCATCTTCGGCACCTCTCACCGGGAATGAACTACAAGAGGGAGGAGATTACGTCAATACAACATATTTAGATGGATAGACAGATGGTCTATTCTCTTACGAGGCATACTTTTCCAACTGTACAGTAGAATAGTATAGTAGGTATTGGTAAAAAATAGTGTTTTTTTTTCAGTCTGGTTCAGTATTTTTAAGATGATGCAAATTGTTTAAGTTTTTCAAATAGAAAATTACACAGTTTTCTCATTCCCTTGCCCAAAATGGTCACAGATAGGTACAGTTTGCATCTTTTCAAAGCACTCCCGGGCAGGAATCTTTTGGCCATCAAGTTTTCAAAGTTCCAGAGTACTCGTGTCACTTTGGTCGAAACCTCAGAAACTTTTTAAACTCTGCCGCCGGTTGCCAGGGAGAGACTTGGCACACACGTACCGTAGGGAAGTGGCGGAAGGGATAGAGAGAGAGAGAGTAATGCTGTAAATAATTTAAATTTTATGCATCCGTGGGGAGCTCACCTTAGAGTGACTCGCTTGCGCATTCTACTGGAAGGATGCTGCTCAGCCGACTCGCCCACCGGCTGAACCGCCGCACGCGGGTGATTAATAATGGACAAGCGGAGGCTCTTGGCAGGACTATTCGGCTCACTACTCTGCGAAAGGTCACACACTGGATCAGAACTCGAGTCGAGAGACCTGGGAGTCCCCGGGATGGGTCTAAATTTTATTTTTCATGTCCAAACTCTGTCACCTGCTTCCCAACCAGGATTGGTCTTGGACGGACACGTCGATGACCACCACCACCACCACCACCGGCACTACTGCTGGGAGGATTTGTGGGTCCCGTGGGGGGCGATGTGTTGGGTGATCCTGGCGGTATTAGGCTGAGCAGACGCTTCCTATCCTCCAAGTACAAGTCCAGTAGCTGCTCCAACTTCTGCTCAATATCTTCCACCTATGGGACCACCAAACAAAGAAGAAAAACTTGGTAACAAATAGTCAGTAATGGTACACAATTTAAAGGACAGGCAAAAAGTTTCTAAACTGAGCCAACTATGAATGGACCGGGTATCAACGCAGAGTAGGTTCACTCGTAATAAACGCCAGTTCCAAACTATTCGCATCATGGGATTTACAGAGCTGGGAAGCTTGTGTTTTTCTTGTGTTTAATTAGAAAATGAGGCATGCAAGCCTTTGAACATAGTGAATCTGCGATTTTGAATGGTTCCCGCATTTAAGGATGATACACAACACCATTTTTGAATTACCTGTCTTTCAATTTTGACCACCCTCGCGGCAAGGCAGATTTTCGAATCGTATACATCACGGGATTTCGAGCCTTGGCGCCCCAGGATCTGATCCAGTCTGCAACAGAAGGGACACATGGTTGTAAAAATGTTGTAGCCCTCATTTCAAACACTATAAAATCAATGTTCAAAATAACGAAAGATCAATGGGAGCCAAAGTTTGTATATTATATAGTGTTTTCTTCCAGTTGATGGATCCATTTAGATTTGATCAAGCAAAATAAGGAAGTTTTCCGGTGTGCAGTGCAACTGACGATAAATTCAAACGTCCCCTTGTATATTTTCCATTCAAAAAAAAAGGAGTTTCCCTTTGAAAAGTTTACTAAAGCGAAAAGTTGAGACTTTATTTTTTTTTTACCGTTGTTGAAGATTCTTCACTCGTCCTAGGAGATCCACGTGGCCTGCAGAATACTGCTCGATCACATCCTTCACATCGTACGGCTTGAGTGCCTCCCTGAACTTCCGCCGAGCCACCAAGTACTTAATCTGCAATGGGTAAGGACAAGCCGGGAAGTGGTGTTTAGTACATTTGGAAATGTTTGATTCGGAAAGTTAAGCAGAAGTTTCCTAGAATAGGATAAATTTTATTAGAGCATTTTATATGCATACTGAAGGACCTTTCTAATGGCTCGAATGGCTGTTTTGTGTGTTGGGGTGAGCTGTTGCCATCGTACCGTCCCGTCCTCGTCCTCCCCGCAGACTTCGTGGAGGGAGCTCTCGTCCCGCCCGACGGAGTCCTGGCTCGTGCTGGCCTGCAACCGCGGCGTCGTCCCAACCGCCTGGATCCCCATGTTCGACCCACTCATCCCAGTGCTGGGGTCCCCCCGACCGTCCTTTGCCTGGAGTGAAGGTGAGGGCGACGGCGGCCTGAGGGATTTATGACGTCTTATGGTCGGCCATCTGGCCATCACGAATGAGGCGTTGTGCTTGAAACTTCTGGGAGGAAACCAAAGATTCGTTAGTGAATACAGACACTGCATCTCACTCCGCTCAACTTGCACTACAAATTCGATGGATCAATTCACTCATGTATTCACAGCAAGCTAGCTCCGCCTCACTCCATCCAACAATGTTTTGTCACAAAAATAGCGGCAAAACTCCGACTCTGCTCGTAATTTCAAAACTAGTACACGGATTAAATAAATCAAAGCTGACGTGGCTCTGGTGCCCTATTATATAATGTAGCCCAGCCCAGCAAGATCAACCCACCGATATTCTATACACAACACTTAATAACTCACCGCCTACCACAAGCTTTCAAGCAAACTCGGGATCGTGCACCTCCCTCAATCAAATCTACGCAAACCGCTCTATGATAGATTTATAATTGGCCCGTTCACTACTATTCGACGAATCGTGGGACAGTGTATGGAAATAAAATAATAGTTCTGTTTCGCGAATCCAGTTTACCAATTCCCATCTATGCTGAAATCTTTGCTACAGGCCACTTGTGAAATCCCGATTCTCAAATCCACGTCTTTGCAGTGGCAAAGTTAAATTCAAATTTCGAGCCAGTTACGTCCGTTCGCACGTCCCCAGCCTTTGCGTGTCCGTCGCCGTGATTGCATGCAAAATCACCTACGGACGGATATTAGGGTTTTGTGGGATGGTAGATAGGAACACGGTAAGAAGCCTGTGGGATCTCATTGAATTCAATGATCTGGGAGCGTTCACATATTACGTAAACACTTTTTCCGGAATTTCTGAC
>WJFA01004404.1:0-10805 GCA_009870155.1 Pseudobourletiella spinata | reverse complement strand
TGCGAGCGGTTATACAAGACGTTTTCAAATTCGTGCCAGGAAAAAGTCGGGTAGGTGTTTTTACTTGCCTTAACATCCGTTTGTTTGGATCAGATGGAGGTTTAAAATTAGGCTTGCTCACTGTAAGCTTCGTGACATGGGAATACTTAGGGATGGAGCACCTTCTTCCTCAACTCTTTCCTTTCGCTAATGAGCGGATGTGTAGTTTGGTAGTAAATAAATAATAGGCAACCGGGTTTTCACCACCGTCTCTTGGGAGCACGTTGTCAATGGCTGTACTCGTCCAGATGAGAGTATCCTTGAGAGATCCTAGTATATTGAAGAGCCTTTACCTGTTTCCAAAGTTGTTGTCTGTTTGGGGAGATTATGGGACAAAAAACTATTGTTAGTCAGTGAGGACTTATATGAAGATACGACATGTTTTTTCCCCAATTTTATGAAGCCATAAACTCGGACAAATTTTACCTTGCACTTCGAAGTGCAGTAGCTCCTACCGGCTACTTGAAAAAATTATCTCCTCCACTCCACGTGCAAGCAACGGAGATTTGTCAAGCAGTCATTTTTCCCACTCATCCATTGTGACGTCACGAAATTTTTCAACTGAGAGCTATTCAGGAATTTGACAGGTTATATACTTTGGAGTGGAGGATCGTAAAAACTTGATGGGTGTACTGAGCCCGCTAATTTATGAATTTGAAGTTCAGTAGTGGGGTATAGTGAGGAAACGTGGCGGGTTGTCGAACTATCAACGAACCGTAGTGGGTTGCGTGTCGCATGCTGTGCTTGTTATTAGTGTTTTGTGCTCTTCAAATATTAACTTTTAAGTTGGCTCAACAAATGTGTTTTTAATGGCACGCGGCTTTTTCACTTGTCAAATTCTAACACTCCAAGAGGTGCCTACTGAATTACTGGTTGGAGGGATGTGAAGGTTTTGGAGCGTTTGCAAAACCAGTTTCAGTTAGGATCGCATTTCATGGGGGTTATATTTGGACAATTGTTTCATAGCAGGTGGAACTGTTCAGAGAAAAATAATTAACTGCATCACACTCAAAATTGTGTGGAGAAGTTTTGGGATTAGGCATAGGAAATTGATGGAATCTGGCACTTTATGGAGCTGACAGCGATGATGAATGTGTGTGTGTCTGTGTGTCGTAAGCGAACCAGTCATGTAAGCCTTCCCTCGACACTCCTGTTATTTTCGCGAGTCATTCATTTGCGAGGGAGATTTTGTCGCCGCCTTGAAAGGATCAAATGTCGCGCCGGCGGCTGCAAATCCCGAGCATAACATGAAACCAGTAATGACTCACTGGTTCACTGGTGCTACATGAAGGAGCTTGTCGGCTTTTGCTCTGTGAACCACCCCGGCGGCATGGCTTTCATATGGGGATGACATCTGTAAAATCTTGAGGATCCATGGACAACGGGATGGCATTTAGAGAGGACATGAGGCGGCTCAAATAAACACGGTTCCTTTTTAGTGAGAATATCAATGCAGTCCTATTATCTGTCAGTAATACTAACTAAATAAGACCTTGATTTCACTGATTGAGCTATATTATGACATGACAAATCTACCAGCCCGGAGCTATACTGGAAAATCTAATTCGTCCACGTCTTTTCTTGTGTCTGTTTCAGCGTACGAGATGTTATGCTGTGCTGGGAAATGTCGAAATCGGAGTTGTTCACCCAGCAGCCCTATTAGCAACAACAATAATAATAATAACAATAATGAAAGTGGCTACTTGACGTTCGGCGACTTGTCTGTGTTCGTCTCGGAGATGAAGCGAGCGTACGTGGAAGACGCGGTTTCCCCGACCGCCCCCGCCTCCAAGATCGCCCACAAGTGCGACACGAAGCTTGCCTCCGAGCTTAAGTCGAACAGTAAATAATCTTGTATTCTTGATGCTTCGAACCAGTAGTAGTGGTAGTAGTAGTAGTAGTAAAACGGAGCCTACACGCTCTTTTAATGCTTTTCCCACTCCGCTCTTATTTGTTGATGTGACGCCTACGGAGTGGTTTGTGTTCCCCATTAGAGCATCCGCGCCGCCGTGTATGCCGTCAATAATAATAGTGGGAGACTTTCCTCCTTGACCATTTTTAGACTTGTAAAACTATTCCGTCTGATTCTGCGGAGTCTTGACTTTGCCAGAGCAGAGGTCCAAAATCCCCAGTGCGTGATTCTGCGGAGCAGTTCGATAGGAGTGTCTTCCCACAATTGTAGAGCGGAGTCCAACCGAGGGGGGATGAAAATAGAGGAAGTCTTCCCTAATATATGTGTCTTTACCTTTGCAGACCAGTCGACGATCAACTGCGAAGTTTTCCTGGGTGGATCATGCAACCCCACCACGTGGAGACAGGACGTTGCCATTCCAATGCTCAAGAATCTAGGCATCAGTTACTTCAATCCTGTGAGTGGTGCTGTGGAAGCGGATAAAAAATCTCTCCCCTCTTCCAATATATTTACCACGTGCACATCCTCGACGTCTACTTTGCATAAGCGCCCCTTATCATCTCACTTTATGAGCAATAATTATGAATGAGCCGACTGGGAGCCGCCTCGTGTTTCAATGACTGACAGGATCTTGCCATTTCTTGTCACGTATTGTTTCCATTCAGTCTCACAGTCAGTCCCCCGCATATGTGATATCCAACTCTCCTGCTCTCACAATCCTTATGGCAGACGACGAACCAATTAATTTCCATTGCACTCCCTGTCACTGCAGAGTCGTTTATCATTCCCCCCTTACAAGTGAGCCTAGCGGAGAGAGCCTTTCCCTATACCTAATAAGTTGTCATGGAGACAATTGTGAAGGTGTTCCTAGGAGGAGTTATGCACATATTCTGGACTTGACTCTCTCGCCCTGTACGGCAGAATGACTTGTGAAGGGCAATTATGTTTAACATGATAGCATCATTCTTACTATCACCAACTATTACTAATAATGAGGAAGTTTTAATAATGGACTCATTATCATTGTCGTGTTTTTTTCATTGTTATCTTCCAGCAAGTCTCAAGTTGGGGTCCGGAACTCATCGAGCTGGAGCATCAGGCGAAGTCGAATGCAGAAATTCTATTCTTTGTGATCAACAATCAGACGCGTGCGACCGTGGCTGCCATCGAAGTGGCCTATCTCGTCGCCAAACAGCGGAAAGTTATCCTGGTCATTTCGGGATTCAAAGGACCTGGCCAGAAAATATGCGACGAGCCCATCTCCCAAGCGTAAACAAACCCTCTTTTAGTTATTGCCGCATATGCATGCTCAGTAGGGGTGATGAGTGTGTGCGATGTGTGTGTGTGTGTTTGGTGCAACTGATTGCTAAAAATAACTGACGCGTCCGTGATGCAGTTGCATCAACAACAACACTGAAATAAAAATTATATCAATCGTACATATGATCCCTTCTCTCCGACCTTGACGCTCACAGTCACGTCCTGCCTTTTCGTGCATTCAACAGAATCCGGTTACACCCAGGGAGAGAGAGAGAGCGTGCGTTTATGTATGTGTGATCGAGTGGATTGTATTATTCATCTGTAGGCTCAATTCGTGTGAGGATGTTAGTGTAGCCAAAGTTACTCTGTAGACCTACTGAAAGGGAAACTATTCTGATGTTTGCAGGGAATATGAGGAGCTGACGCGCGGGCAGTTACTGTTGCAAGACTTGGTGGAACGGCATGGGATTTCCAGTTTTTAATGATATTCAAACCGCCCTACAGTGCACAGCTAAGGTAATGATAATCTCGTCGTCAGCACAAATTGGAGTATGTTTGGGGCAGGCTGAGTTTTCCTCCCCCTGTAGTTGTTCCTTCCAACTTTGTGTGGGTTCCTCTATGGCTGTTAAAGTAAAGCGGTGCTGGTGCTAATGCTGGTGGGTGGGAGATTTATACGTGTTGAACAGGAAGAGCAAAGGGAATAGGCGATGACCATATTTCCGCCCGCGGAGTCCTAATAAACTCGCGATTACATTTCACAGTAGCTTAATATGCTCAGTGTATCGTTGTCAGCGTTGACTTCTAACATCAATTCCGTGCCTCCCCTTTGCTCTTTATCCACCTCCGCTCTGTTCCGATTCTGTGGGCTTGACCCGCCGTGGGTGGACTGGATTTGGCCTTGTGTGCTCAACACAGGATGGATTCAGGATGTGAGGAGTGGTGGGAAGTTGGGAGGGCGATGACTTGTTCATTCGTGGGACAGTCGCTAATGTCGCTTTTGCGTAGTGGGATTAATTTGTAATAAAAATTCTGAGAGGCGGCGGTAAATTTAATTTTGTAAATTTATTTTTTAAATTAAGTTTTTCTGAATCCTTCCAGGTCATACGAGACAGTATTCGCCCACAGGACCTGAACCTGGCGGACTTGGCGCAGCCCCCGAAGATGGGCCATGTTCAAGTAGGGAATAAGTTAATGTGAGCACCGATAGCTTACCACTATGAACAGAGCTAAGTCTGATGAGACTGACTAGCCTAAACTAAAAGCTTTTCCTCCTCTCATTTTTGTAGCAACATCAAGAAAGCATTCGATTTCCTGGACACGAGCGGGAAGGGGGAAATCAGCCTATCAGATGTAAGTATGGCGGGGGTGACTACTAAAATGTCAGATGTGCCGGCGTCTAGTCGTTTGGCAGTGCCAAGGAGCCGTCCCAATCCTCCTGTGCGAACCCGTCGGACGGATTTCTGGACTGAGTATCCTTATCATTATTTTTTTTATGTGTCTTTTCCCCAGTTCCGTCTCGCCTACCGCATGCTCATGAACCGGGAGTTGACGCGAGAAGAGGTGCTCAGCGTCTTGGAGAGCATCAACAGGGTGGATGCGGACCTGATGCTCATCACTCCGCCCGCCGTGACGGAGCCGGGATTGAAGAAGGAGCCGAACGGCGTGAATGGTACAATGCTCAATTTTGAACAGTTCTGCTACATCATGGCCGAGCTCATGTGTCATCAGTATCGTAATTCCAACCGGTCCTGGTCCAATCAACTTGCCAATAGAGCCTCTCACTTTGCTCGAAATCTTTCCATAGCCCTCACCCGACTGTTAGGTAAGACCAACTAATACTCAACTCGTTTGTTTGTGCTATTATCCCCCCCCCCTTTATCACATGGATGATGCTATTAAAGATAACTCCGACACTCAGGATTCCGTAGTTCCGGCGGCGGCAGTTGCGTAGTAGAAATGCTTGTACCAGTCTCCACGGCTGACTTGCTGGGTTTGTGGTGGTGGTGATGATGATGACGGTGATACTGAACTGCTCAGATGCGTGGGTTAAGGAGCTATCATCGGGGAGGATTTCAAGGTTTTAGAGAGGCCTAAGAAAATAGAGCCGTGCGCCGTCTCACTGACTGATTCAATAAGTTCCAACTCTCCCCACTTGCGCACATGCAGTCATGTTTTGTTGGTAAGACTTGAAAAGTCTCAACCCGCTCCACACATACGCACACACAGTGGCTCCTTCCAACCTTCAGAGCTCGAGTGTGTAGCAGTAGTACGTACAGTAATAAACAGAGTTTTTATGGCTCCTTATGCTAAATGATTGTTTTTTAAAAACTTTGCTCAAGTTCCTTGGGGACGTAAACCCGGTTTAAAAATTCCATGGACCTTCCTTGTCAGGAGCATCCATCGGATGGGGCAGTAAATGTCTACAGTTTTTTTACACCCCACCATTTCCACTCCGACAGCTATGATATCACTTTGAATAATTAAGTGGAGTGGGAAAAGTTGGGGATGTGGCTCTTAAGGTGGAGTCTTATCCCTGGGATTGCAGCAGTTTTTAAAGACTTTGTGCTGAGTTGGATGTGATATTATTGGAAGATGGTTCAGGTTATTCTGAAGGAGCTCCTTCATGCGTAGGCACCCGGGGCTCGGTTGATGAAATCTCCGGACGTCCTCCCAACGTGCCCCACCCACGGGTTGCAGTTGATAGCCTACCAACTATAAGAATTTCCCAATTAATTTTAGAACCTCCAAGACTTTCACTGACTGATTTATGGGGAGGCGAGGTGCTAACTAATGAAGGGGCTGTCTGTGCTGTTGGTTTACAGAGTACGTCCCGGGATCGAAACCAGGTTGGATGCCGCTAAATTCAAAAGCGCTGTTGGACCCGGATTCGAAGGTCCTGCCCGAGTACGATGTGTACCTTGGAGGAGGCTTCTCATCCGACAGCAAATGGCGGACGGATATCGCCATTCCATTATTAAGGTGAGTTAAAAAATAAGAGCTTGACGTCACCTTCGGGATTATTCCGCAAAGGACTACGACATTTTGGTTGGTGTAGGAATTTGATTTTTGTTTAGATTTTAAGATTTTTCGTTGCTTAGAATTTTATTGAATAGAATAGAATTGTTTTTTTTCATTGAATTTTATCTTTGGAGTTTTCAAGTGCAAACTTATCCTTGATCCTTGCAGAAAGCACGGGCTAACTCACTCAAATCCGGAACCCAGCCAAGAAAACCGGAAGCTCTTCCCGTCCGACGTTTCCAGGATCGACAAGAGCCGGGTTATATTTTTTTACCTGCCTGAAAATACACGTTCCCTCGACAGTTGTTTGCTGGTTAGTGATTTCTCCGCTGAAAATCCCACAGAATCCCCACATGTCACCCCCGGGGCTCACCACAAGACTCGTTCCCTGGGGAATATGCTTATATGGAAGCTCATAATTTTGTTTGTTTTCCTTTTTTTAATGTCTTGGTGGTGAAGGATATAAACTCTGCCATAAGAACCCTATGAATATTGAATGGGGATGAGACTAATGGGGGCAAATGACAGGGATAGCTGTGGGATTTTTAAGGGTTGAAAATTAATGCTACATGCTAAGGGAGGTGTAAATGAGAAGTCATTCGTTTCCCTCTGCACAGGCCACTTACTACATCGGCCTCGGCTGCCAAGTTGTTCTCTGTATCCAGTATATTAAAAATGATTGCCAAATCGATGGTGAGAAGGTAAGGGAAGCTCCACTCAATATTTCATTCTTAGTTTCTCCTCCGTATGCAATTAATGATGTTATAGTCCGAGACTCTCCCTCCCTCCCCAAAGTTGACTCTCTGTCATTGTACTGTGTGTTTTACCTCCACTGAATGGAGACGAGCGTGGGTTGAATTTTAATGGCGACGGCCCTTGGAATGCATAAGCAGCACCAGCAGCGGCTCCTCCGAGACAGAGCCAATGTTAAATACTATGGCCTTAAAGATTGAGCCTCGTTGTACCACAGGCAGTCCCATATCCCATCACTTTGTCTCCTGTCAATGTTCTTTACCGTAGGACAGTCCATGGTGTGCCTCCTACATACTTGCATTCTAATAAATTAGCCACCCTCTCCTCTCTCTCTCTCTCTATGACTCCGTCACTCATTGAACTAGCAACTCGTTTCACATAATCACGTTTTCACTACGACCGCTTCAGCCACAGTCGTATTAATAGCCTCAGACTTTTCCTCCTTGACTGACACCCACTTGAATCAGAGGTAGGGAGAGAGAGAGAGAGAGTTGTGTGTAGTTATACATGCAGGAATGTGAAGCTGCGTACATCCAAGGCGGCCTTGTCTGCAGTTGTGCGTCTGCGGGAAGGGAATAAGGATCATCGGATCGGTAAAGTTCAAGCGGGAGTGAGTAAAAGTGAAGGGGGTGGTGCGCGGTGTACTTGGCTTGTGTGTCCCGGGCGGGAATGACTGACTAACGTAGAGGAAACCGGAGTGGTTTGGAGTCAGGCTGTATGCTACTGTGTGTATACATACATGTAGGGTAGCCCATTCGTTATCTGCCAAGAAGGGTTTGCATACGTATTAGAGTTTGTCAGTCAGCTGGCTACAGTAATAATTATCCAAATAGCTCCCATTCATTTCTGCGGAGCCAAGCAGCCGGGTTGGGAGTTAGTTGGACGGGCATACCCGGGAAATTCCCGGATGTCTCCTCGCCGTATTTTATAATGTGTACAAGGTGGATCCCCTCGGTGTCCGCTGTGGCCCGCAAGATCTCCATGCATAATAGCAGTTGCTGAGAGATCCCTGTGCCGGATAGAAGTGCCGTGAGAGTAGTTTGAGATTGTTGAGTAGGCATATATGTCTTTCCTTTTCCTTCAGCCCAGCTAGTATGACTTTGGCAAAATGGCAAAAAACTTCCGCAATCAGCCGGCACAAGTGGGGAAGCTTGCGGGTGTTATGTTATGAGATGGGATGGGAGGGAGACGGGCATTGTGGCTTGTGAAGTGGTGGTGGAGTAAACACACTTTTGGCTGCCATAAATTTCGTGGGGATACGAGTTGTTTTGATTTGAAATAATGGAACAAGTTCAAATGTACGACGACTGTAACTTGCAATTTTTTCCGCTTCCAGTTGACTCAATTAGCGATAAAAGACTACAATAGAAGTCGGACATATTTGGCGGACATTGCGGAGCGGGAGGGAGTGCCAGTGTTTGAAGATGTGTCGGAGGCTCTCACCTGCGTCGCTGAGAAGTGCTGTAGTAGTAGCCGCCCTTCCGAATGATCATGTGAAGATGTTGGATGGAGATGGAAGACGAAGAAGAAGATGATGATGATGATGGAAGTGGCGACGGCACCTGTGCATATGCAGAGACATACCCTCGCAAAAAATTCCCGCGTGCATTTAATATGAATTTTACACTCATTAGTTAAGCGAATGGTTATTAAAATGAATGTACATATCTACTCTGAGAGAGAGAGAGGTATGCGAACTACTGTGGTTGTTCATATACGGCATTACTATGTAATAATAATAATAATAATAATAATGTACATATAGTTGTACTCGGTAGCACTCAGTATGTTTGTGTGAGACTCATGTGTAGGGCTAATACGGTATAGGGATATAGAGCGAGCGAGCGGATGATGAACTTGTGGACGGGAACGGAGTGTCCGCCTTTATATGCTATAGAGGGCAGAACTAATGATATAATTTGATATGAAGGCGATATTGCAATTCTCATAAAATACTTACAGAGATTCACAAAAGGTTTATTATCATAACTATTATTATTATTATTATTATTATGATACTAATGTGTACCATTATTTTGTTTTTACGTGCATATTACTATGTATAAGTAGTACAATTTCTTAACATTATTTTACGTGGATTTATATGTATGCATATAAAGTGCGAGGAGCGAGAGGAAATAAATGACTAAAATTAAACCTTATCTTTATAACTTTCGGGCTACGGATGAAGATGGGAGGGAAATGTGGGACTGTGAGGCATTTTTGTTGTGTGCCTATTTGGAGATGCAGCGATTAATTGACTTTTTTGATCCGGCGGACGATTCAGCAGAAATTATGGAGTATGGGAAAAGCCAGTTGCAGTAATCATCCTTAGAAAAGCATAGCAGGACAGCAGATGAGTTCCTCATTATCAGCCTTGCGCTTCATAATGGTTCAATGTGAAATCCATCAGGTAGTGAAATGTGTCTGACAATGGGCTGTGAAGGGCTTACAAGGGAGTATAAGTTGGGCTCATTTGCAACTCTACAAGCAATCGTGTTAGATCTCACGTCCTCAGCATTTCATAGTGAGAACCTACCAAAGATGTTTTTGTACTTTTAGGCATTGCTTCTTCGCCGTACTTTTGAGCCTGTGAACATGGGGTAATCGCGCCTCTTGGAACATGACTGGATCACGTCCTCACTCATTTCGTAATGATGTGACCGTCGCTTGTCCTTTAATCCCTCCCATTTTTTTGTTAAAAAAATTTAATCGTTGCCCCAAAATTTATCCCACCCTCCAGCGAAATCAAAGCATATGCTGGGCCTCAAATGGCAACGACACTTACTAGCCGTCCCCGTTTCTCCCTTACTTTATACCCTTATCATTAACTCGAACTCCACGTTACCGTCTGAACTCCTGATGAAGTAATGATGCAATGTGGGAAGCGTCCCTAAAGTGACCAAAGCTGAGTTCCACTTCAATTTTACGAAAACACTTAAATAGTTTTTCTCAAGGCCTTGAAAAATCTGAGCATTTACAAAAGAAAGCAATGAACTACCAAGTTTTGATACAGTTAAATTTTTCTGTAGGAATAGACAGCAAAGCCAATCATTATGGCAATGTCTTCAGAAAAAATGAAGATGTGCATGGACCTCTTAATTCTATAATTTAAAATATAGCTTCCTTTATGTACAGCCGCCAAATTGGGCAAAGTAAAGAGTCGAGTACAGAAACTTGCCTAAAGATGGCGATACCTGTATCCTTCATAGGGAGTTATTTATGGTGAATATTTTAGCGACCATGTTTGGTATGAAGGTAAAATTTCTTTTTATGGAGTGTGGCTTTACAGGATATGAAAACCGAAATGCAAATCGTCTAAGAATGCTCTCAAAAGTAAGTTGCTTAACGATTCTATAGCTTTCTTCGTTAGAAAATCATTTCTCGTCATTCAATCGCTACCAAATAATTGTTTATTCACTGTACATCCTGGACTTGAAAATGATAATGGAGACGAAAGTATACGTCACACAATTGTTTTCACAGCTGGTACTCCACATGGAAGGCATGTGAACGTACCTGATGGGCTTTGTGTACTCATGTCGCACTTGGGATAGGAGCGTCACTATCACCATTAAATCCCTGTCGAACGTCTTACTGTAGGCAGTAAATGAATATGCGGCAGAAATTACAAAGAGAATGAGATTGTTGACGTAAATGAATTGCCCGCGTCGAGGCATTAAAACCTGAATCCGGATAGTGTACGACTATTGAAGCTACGGTAGGCAAAAGTAATTGCGAATGCATCCACCATGGGGAGCTACAAATGCGAAAACACCAATGTTCCCGGCGGCCGCAGACATCACTAACTGTGTTGTTTTAC
>WJFA01004403.1:0-10805 GCA_009870155.1 Pseudobourletiella spinata | reverse complement strand
TTTTCTCATATCCATCTCCAAAAAGAATAATCCGTGTCAAAGGTCAGCGAAATGGTCCACGTCGTACTTAACTTGTTGGTCCTTGCACTTAGTTGACAACTTCAGCTAATTTTTCATGAAACATCCTACCACACGAGGCATAAACACATAATAAAATCACAAGCTTCGGCTCATTTGCGGAGGCTCATCATCGTGTGAGGAATTTTTAAGTGCACACACACGCTAATAATTAATAGCACACACACGCTACTAATTAATATTACAATCTGCACACGGAGGCGAAACAAGGATATGATGAGTGAGTCTTTGTCAGCATTTTCCTCCTCCTCCTCATCAACATCATCATCATGATGAGAGCAAGCAAAAGATAATACTGAAAAGCATTTAGTTTTAAAATTGCATGTTGATAAATACCCTCTCCATATTAAACTCCATACGTATAGCAAACGACTCTGGAGTAATGTTGTGTGTGTGTATTTTCAGATCAGAATAAAATATATAATATTCTATTCATGATATTGTCAATTCCGGCAAGAACTCTATACGAGCTACTTATACGAACCACATGTTCGCCTTCACACAGGACTTCCATAATGTAACTACGCTTGCTGCTTCAACCTGCAAACTTTCTCCATGTGCTAAAAATTCACGGGGTCTCAAGGCAAGTATGTCAAGCTAGAAAAATGTGCAGATGAATGGATTCCAGGGATTGATTATTCGCCATTCTAACGAGAGTCTCCCTGCTCGTGTCACTCACAACATCCATGGGAATCGAGTGAGTAAAATTTGTGTGTGTGTGTGTGCGATAAAACTGGGGAATATTCAACCCAGTTTTCCGCTACCGCCCTTTTAGAACTTCCACATCACGCGCCAACATTACAAATCTTTCCTTTTTACTATTATATGGGAGAGTGGAACCCTGTATAGCGGCAGTGCTGTTACTCTACGACTCACTCAGTCAGTACTGCTGGCTGCAGGTTGCGTAAAAACTTGTGAGCTGCTGCTGCTGCTGTTGGTGGTTCTACTGCTCTTGTTTTGTTCCTGCTACGCCAGTAGTTGTATTAGTACTACGACGTTGGAAATAATTCCCGTCTTTGCTACCACATAGTTTACCATCATCCGTCATTAATGTGCTCAGGAAATAGTTGGTGACATGTAATTAAAGTGTTGTGCTCAAAAGTTGTTTTCAAACATTTGTTATCATTACAAACTCTGGTTTCTCCACGAGCTCATCCTACGAATCTTCAGAGATGCCCAGTTGGACGGGCCGAACGCCCGTGATTTTTCCGGATGGAAAGTGAGACTTTTTCTGGTGATAGAATAATGCATCGTTTCCCCCCACATTACATCTCGCTGCTCCTAATACTTTACATCCTCTCTGGATGTGGTAAGTCATTGAAATTGTATTGAGAATTTTTGGGATGAATGAATTGAATGGGAAATGTGTGGGGGTTCCGCATTGGGATTGTGTGTGCGTGTTGTGTGTGTGTGTGTGTGTGTGTGTGTGTGTGTGTACAGGTTTTTTCGTCTTGTTTACGCTACGTTGCCGAGGATTGCGTACGCAGCTTACTACGCAATATAGTGGGTTAATGCACTCGCGGAACCACTGAAGGTCATGAAGACGTAAACAAATGTATAGGATGAGTATACGTACGTACGTGTATATGGAGTGGTGTCCATGTGATCCTGTGGAGGTTTGACAAGGGATATTTTTGAACTTGAAACATCTGTTCTCCCACGTTCATAGAAGGGGAACCTGTGGAAGCCATGCAACTTGCGTTGGAATAATGGATGAGACTATGGATTTAGGGATGGAACTTTGAGAATTTTGGGTTCATTTTTCCCGGGCAGCAATTGATTTTTTGGTTTCAAATATCTTTCAGGTATTACGGGCTCATTGGGTTTGGAATGTTACGAGTACAATCCGACCGTGTGTGAGCCCGGTGGTGGTTGCAGCAATAATGGGACGGCGGGGACTCCCACGCAAACTTGTGGGGATGGGTCGTCCTCATCGTCCGTTTTCGGCTGCTTCGTGTCCTGGAAACAGAAGGTGAATTCGACGGAGAGGCGACTACTGTTCAAGGGCTGCTTTCAGAATGATAAGAATTGTGTGGACGAGGACCGCTGTGTGGCACGGAGCAATGGGCAGACGAGCGGGCCGGGGAAGGACTCTGTCACATTTTACTGCTGCTGTACCAAGGATTTGTGCAATTTTGAATATGAGGCTATCCCAGTGCCGGTGACAACTACCACGACGGTCAGTCCTATCCCAGTGAAACGTGAGTAATTTTCTCAGTTATTTTTGAAAAGTGTTCCATGCTGATTTTAGAATTTTAGTTTGGAGTAGAAGTTTAACACTTTGACTTTGAATTTTCGTATGCTGAGTCATGTGGTTGTGTAAAGTTGGAAATGTGTGTACCAGGATGGCTAGTACAAATTAGGTAATAAATTTTTTGTCTGGGTTTTTCAGCGTCAGAGTCGAGGTCGCGGTCGAAAATCCCAACGATTTTGCTGATTGCACTCGTTCCCATGTGCGCCGTTTGCCTCCTGGTTGTTTGCTCCTTGCAGCGGCGGATGTCCCGGAAGCAACTCACCACTTCCATATCCCAACTCACGGATGAGGAGAAAATCCTAGTGGAAAGAACGGATAGTAGTCAGTGTGAGTTGGATTTTCCTGGGATTTGGGAGGGGAACTTTAATTATGTATTGGAAACCTTGAATGGGAAATCAGGGAGGAAGTTTCGACTGACAAAGTAAAAAGTATCCTTAGATTTTTTGGGCAAAGTTAATTTTTAAACATGCAAAATATCTTTGAAATTTCTGGGGCGAATTAAATTTTGAACTTTGAGCATGTAAAATATTCGTGGAAATTCTGGAGAAAATGAAATTTTTAATATGCAAAATATTCGTGGAAATTCTGAGAAACTTCTATATTCTTAAATAAAGTAAAGTATCCATAAAAATTGAATGGAAAATGAATTATCAAATCAAGAAGTAGAATTTCAGGGGAAAGTGTATTATTAAATCAAATACAGTTGCCGTAGAATATCAGTGTAAAATTCGGGCTTAAAATAATTAAAATATCCGGTAGAAATGTTTGCGGGAAAAGTTAATTTTGAAACCAAGCAAATTATAAATAAAGTTTTCAGAATTTTTTTAACTACATTTAAAATAATACTGTTGTTGAAAAAAATGTGTGTGCACACTAAGAATGCTGACTGACGATGGCAATGCTGATTTTTTTCAGGCCTTCCTGTCACGCTGGTTGAGGTGAAGGCTAGCGGCCGATTCGGGAAAGTGTGGCGCGGGACTCTGGCAGGGAGCAATAGTTATGTAGCTGTGAAAATAATGTCTATGAGAGAGAGGACTTCATGGAGGCTGGAGCAGGAGGTGTACTCCTTGGCACTCATGTCTCAGAGTGAGTACGTGCTCCGGTTCATCGGGGCCCGAACCCACGAGCAACCTGACACAGACAATCTCCAACTCTGGTTAGTCACTGAGTACTTGGACAACGGTTCCCTCTACGACTACTTGAAGGTGAGCACTGGCTACATCAAAAAGTCATCTTGAAATTTTTGTACAAATTAAATTTGAACTTACATATTTCTGCTTCAAGAAGCAAAGAAAAAAATTAAAATTTCTATATTACAAATCATTACGACACAGCGGTATTATAACGCAAAATATTCAGTACGGATTGTAATGATTTTCTATTCCGAATTTTCCAGGGGAACGTCCTCACGTGGAATGAGCTTCTGAAGATCGCGACGACCATGTGCAACGGCCTGGCATTCCTCCACGACGAAATCGACGGCGGGGCCAAGGGCTACAAGCCCGCCGTAGCTCATCGAGATTTGAAGTCTAGGAATGTCCTGCTCCGTCCCGACCTCACGGCCTGCATTGCCGACTTTGGCCTCGCTCACATCTTCTACCCGAACAAACCCGTGGGGACGATGCACGGGCAGGCGGGGACGAGGAGGTACATGGCCCCCGAGGTCCTGGACGGGGCCGTCTGCTTTACCCGGGACAATTTCCAGCGCACGGATATGTACGCCTGTGCGCTCGTCCTCTGGGAATTAGCATCCAGGTGCAATGCTCATAAGGTATTGTGGTTCCGGACTCATTATTCCACAGTACCCAAAGCCCATGTTGTACCTTTACTCATATTTTTGCTCTGGATATTTTCCAGGGCGTGGTAAAAGAGTATAGACTTCCCTTCGAGGAATACGTCGGGCATCACCCGTCCATGGAGGAGATGCGGGAGCTTGTGGTGACGGCACGGAAGCGGCCGACCATTCAGAACCAGTGGTTGAGTCATCCGGGACTGGCAGTTCTGGCAGAAGCCATGCGGGATGCCTGGGACCATGATGCCGAGGCCAGGATTTCCGCGTCCTGTATTGTCGAAAGACTGAATGCTATTAGCGAGAACGTCATATAGTACATTATCATTATATTATATTATTAGAATTATTACTATTACTATTGTACACCGTAATAGAGTAACATATAAGACAAGTTAGGTATGGATCCACAGTCCTACTATTTAAGCTACTGAAATTATCACATGTAATGAGAAAGTTGTTGATCTTTCAATGTACAAAATACTGTTAGGGACACACAGTTAATTAAGTTATATATTTTATCTCTTGTTTTTAACTCGTAACTCTCATCATTTCCTATACAGAGTTGTCGCTAAACAGTTTTATTGTTATTACTATTATTACTTACTTGATGTTGTTGTGGATGGTTGAGCGCGGAGGCGCGTCTACACGATACATTTTCGTCGCAGCATTTTTCCACTGCATTTCTTACGCCGATTTACTGTCCTCGTCGTCATCTTCTCCGTCGTCGTATTCCTTGCTTCTCTCTTTGTAAATCCCAATAAGAAAATGTCCAAATATACAGCAACAAACTGAGGATTTTATCACCGTACTTATTATACAATAAGCTGTTATTTCCTACCCATGCTCGAAGATGAAAAAGACTTTACTTTTCTGCTGCCCAATTTTGGCCGCGTATACCTCGCGACCGAGGATCAGAATTAAATGACCAGGACTCGACTGTGCCACGAACACCATTATACTCAGTGAATTTTAAACGTTCTAGTTTGATTAGTTTCAATGCATTAAATGTAGTAATGTTCGAAATGCTGAGTTCTTGAATGTGGAATCAGTTTGGAAAAAGCATTTAATTGGCATATTCATGCGTAAAGAATTTGCATTTAAGTGCATGCATATTTATACTGCGGCGACAGCATGAAGATGTGATGGAAATTTGGAGCATGAAGTAATTACATGGACTTTGAAATTGATCCATACGTGACGTTTTCGAAATGGAAATGCATTGACAGCGAACGCTTTGGAACACTCACTCAGCGCCAAGCCTGTGGTGTGCTGGTGTGTTCGGCACAGGGAGAGATAAGATGAGAAGATCGAATAATGAATTGGACCAATCAGCGGTGAGCGCAAGTCCTATCTCTTCACGCCACACTAAAAGTGAAATGTTCTGGAGGTGCGTGGAGATGGAACATCATGGTGAAATGTTGTGGACTTTGCCCAGCATATGGAGAGCAAGCGTGCGGAACGGTTGTGGTGGCGACCGGATGGCGAGTGAAATCTGTTCCCAGCGAATGAGATGCCCTTTCCCAAAAGCCTCGGAACCTTCGCGGGCGCGCCTACCCTCGCCTATGAAAGCTGCTCCAACGCGGGAGAGTTGGGATTTGACAATCGACGAGTTCACACTTGTGTGTTGACCTTCTGACTGAGCTGGGTTTTCGGACAGCAAACGGACATTGGATTTTTAGCGATTTTTTTGTCGAAAAGTTTTGAATTGCACTGACGTGGGCCGGGACTTTTGTTTCATTTGTGATATTTTCTTAATTGATTGATTTGTGAGATTCTGACTAAATTTTCACTTTCCTGATGCGGGTGTTTCATTGGGGAAATTTGATTAATTAATTTTGTGTGTCAATAAAGTCATTTGTGCATACACCGATTTGAGAGGGGCCTCTTGTTTCCTTCCTTCGATTGGATATGTTGTTTTTTGGAATTCCAGACTGCTCCAATCGGAAAGGGGGTCCCCTGGTATTCTGCTAGATAATATTACTTTGGTTTTTCCAAAAAAATCACTTTTCTATTTCTGCTGGTTTATATTTTATGAGAAAAATAATAATTCTGCGCTTTACATTTCGAAAATAATAGTGTTTGCGCTATTTAACTTCCCAAAATCAAAAAATAAGAGTGCTTGAAAATTTGATTTGGTTTTAATAAACAAGTCAAATAATGACTTACAGAAGTACAATTTTGTTTGCGTAAAATTTTACTTTAAAAAATATTGACCTCTAATTTTGAATTTTTAAAAAATAAGTATCCAAACAATGATAATTTAGAAAGATAAAGCGTAGAGTTTTGATTTTTGGCGGAAGAGGTCATAAACCAACAGAACCATTGCTTTTTTTTAGCATTTTTGCACGGATTTGTATAAATTGAATTTTATGAGAACCCCAATGAGGCGCTGTATTTTCTTAGCTACCGCTACCCTAGCAAAAGTAGCGTGGCGAAAGGCACGCCGTAAGTAAGCCAAAGTAAAATTATGCTAATCATTAACGTTTCAGTCAAGAAGGTCAAGAAGGCTCCTTAGAAAATGTCTAACTTCTGCTGTGGAATGTAGTTTCCATGCAAAAATACTGCGTGAACTAAGGGAGAAAAGTACGTTTCAAGTACTGCTACTACTAAAAACACGTTAATTTGAGGTCGAAGTTTTTTTTGCTTGTCAATTTTTTTATCGAGCTATCGAAGTCGTTGGAGTAGCGCACCAACAATCTAACGATATGGTCTAAAGACAGTTGATACAATCGATGTAGTGGTAATTGGCTAACTTATCCGTTCCACAACTAGTTCGTTAACTTTGGATACATTAAAGTAATTATATATACACTTTTTTCCCGAAAATCCTCCCTTCCCCCTTCGTATGCGGAGGTGTCACGTGGTGATTTTCGGGATTTCAGTTCCCACATGAGTGCTCACGTAACACATGCGCGGACAGTCCCGGTTACAGAAAACACGAGCACTTCATACAACTCCCAGTTCGAGTTGTAGTGTCTCCAAAGTTGAGGAGCCCAGGGGAAAAAATTTCGTTTGTCTACCCAGTTCAGTCAGGCATCACGTGCATGGTTGGACCATTGACCCATGAGACCACTCATCAGTGAACGACTTAACCTATTCCAACAGAACACACTGGCTATTGCTACCACTAGGGCCTCTGCATCCTGGAGAAACACCAAAAAGTTAATCTCGTGCTTCAGTAGAGATGTCAGCAAAAATAAGAAACAAAACATGGTCACTCTCCTGTGTCTGCTTTTTTCAAATGTCAACAACAAGGAAACCACCAGTGACTTGGTGGCAGGTTGAGGTTTTGATTCCGATTCCCAGCAGACCCGCTCCGGGTTGTCTGAAATATGGCTCTGGCTCTTCCGTGACTTTGAAACCAAATTGTAATTCTAACTTTTTGAACAGATCCAATGAGACCAAGGGAAAAATAATTGCGGTTAATCCGATACTGTCAACACGATGAGCAAACACTGGATCTTGCATGTGTTTCTTGCGCCTGTGTGCGTGATTGGCGGATAGTATCGTACCGCGGGATTTTTGAGAGAAGGAATCAGGGTTTTTTTTCTCGCACACTTTTCTATATATGTGTATCAGACTTTGCAGTCACGTCATTTAACTGCTGTCTTCTTCCCGAACAGCAGCCGGAGGAAGTCTTCAAATTAGAAGGAGTTGAAGGTGCTTGTTCAAGAAAATACTGTGGCTGGACATTAGCTTGATCGGAGTTTCGAGATATATTGCTGTACAGTCAGAAGGACAACTNGTCAGAAGGACAACTTTTTTTTTTAAAAAAAAGCCAGATTACCTAATCAAAATGGACCAGGTACTCCATCTCTTCAAATCTTGCCAAATCATCAACTATGACGTGTTCCCCCAGGTTAGTAATCCTGGCTGGATTGATCATCTAACTCACACTGCAAGTGCGCTCGGAACCCCGCTGTTCCTGGACAATCCTTTTGACTCCTCCGCCCGCCCTTCCGCAGCCGATTACCTCAAGTCACACACCCTCAGCCGTGCTCTCTGCTTCCTTTTCATCATGAATCTGACTCCGTGGGAATCCGATGAGAATGTCGAAGTGCCCGAACCTTTCGCCCACCATTTAAAGCAAATGTTCAACTACCGCAACATTTTTGTACTCCTCGCGTTTCACTCACGATCACTCCAGCGGGGAACACACCCAATGCCTGAGCGTGTCGTGAGAGAGTTTAGTCCACAGCCGGGACTGCGTCGTGTGCATGGTGCTAGCCAAGATTTTCACATGCCAAAATATCTCCGAGTCATCTATTCAGGCACGGAGAGCCGCAGGTTGGACATGCTAGACTTGTCCTTCCTACACGACTACTGCGAAGACCTCATCTTTTGCTTTCGGTCCGTCCCACAGAAACTAACTCGTGCGGGCTCGACGAGTTTGGGTCACCACGAGATTATTCAGCTTGGGCGGCAGGGGAAGGACTTTCTTGGAGCAAAGATCTTTTCCTTCTGCTTACAAACGAATTACGTGAAAAGGCCTGACCTCTACAAAGGTTATGATGTGTCCGAGACGAGCACACTCCGCAGCTTATTCCAGATCTACTTGAAAATACGCAACTACGAAGTTCCCATCACCCACGTTGGCGAGGAGCTCGCGAGATCCGTCAACGCTACTGTGACTGCGTATCCACATTGGTCATCCACTCAGATGTGGGAAAGTTGTTACACAAGCTTTTTTACTTTGCACATGCGGGAGAGGCAAGGGCGAACGATAACGGGTCGGAAGGAGGAGGAATATGGTTTCCTCCACTGCGTCCGCCCGGGGCTGAGTAGGTCGTCCAGCCTCTACAGATTCATCTCTGCTTTCGACTGGGAAACTTGGGCGTTGCTCCTGGGATCCCTGGCCGTCTGGGTGGTGGTCCTCCGCATACGCTATGATATCAGGCCGGACGACAGCTTGCTCTTCGCTCTCGGTTGTCTCATCGGCCAGGTTTCCGGCTACCGGAGTGTGCGAGAGGGTCAATTCATCAAACAGATCCTCCTAGTATGCGCTCGGACACCCTTGGCGGAGAAGGGTGCGTTGGCAGTGGTGTTTCTGTGGATCATTTTGAGTTTCTTCCTCAGTACGCTGTACGGCTCCTTCACGGATGCGATGCACATCGACCCCTACGTACAACGAATGAAGTCGGTGGAGCAGGCCTTTGACTTGGACTACTGCGCCGTCTTTGCTAATGATGGGAGCCTTGTGGGACTGAAAAATGTAAGCTATAACGAGGATGGAATCCTCAACTTGCAATACGTTGTGGCACTCCGCATGTCAGACACAAAGGACTACTCATTTGCCGATCCAGCCTTCCAGGAGCGGCTCGTAGCGTCTACGTCTCCTGATGCTGACAAAAAGTTGCTATTTATTATTCATAAGCCTGCCGCCAAGGCCATGGCGGGATGGATGACGAGAATGAACAGGAAGCGCGGGGTTGTTTGCATGGAGGGAGTTGAAGGGACGGGCTTCCCACCCTACAGGGGAACTCTGTCCATAGGCTGGGGCTTTGATGGTGCGGCATGGGAAGTTCTCTTCGATAACACAGAGAGGCTCTTTGAATCCGGGATTACCACCCTGCTGTACCATCTGAGTTTTGTCCTACAGGAATCCTTCTACCTCGAATATTTCCGGAACAGTTCTAAAGTTAGCCAGCTGGAGTTTGAGATGGAGGGTAGGGATGACCCCCTTGATGTTTTCTCCCTGAGAAATCCTCAAGGGAAACGAGTTTTTCAGTTTCTCATGTGCGCACTCGGGGTTGCTTCAGGAGTGGCAATTTTGGAAGTTCTGCTGAAGGAACTCCGAGGGTGTTTTGGATTCAAAGTAAAGTTTAGTAGTGGGACCAGAGCAGGTCCTACTTACACTGGATTCAAAAATAACATGATGCTCGCATGGGATAGAATGATCACTGCACTGGGCAAATGTAGACACGAAGTAAAAGTTACGGCGTCTAGATTAGGGAATGAGATCAGGTCAGGTCTTTCGGGATCAGGTCCAGGTCAGGTCCCGAAAAAGGAGGTCCAGGTCCGGGAAAAAAGGCCTTTTAAATTTAAGGTCAAGGTCCAGGTCCCTATGGTTACGGGACCTTCTTTTTCAGGTCCCACCTCAAAGATCTGATTTAAAAGAATAGTAATCAAACCAAGTATTTAATGTATAGAATTAGGAATTTTTAAGTCATCTATTCGTGTAAGGTATAGCATTTTGTGACACCATTGCAAAATGGGGTTGTGACGATGCAGTTGTACAGAAGCAGGCTGTATAAAGCAGGTGGTATTACGCCACATGAAAATTTGGGCTTCGGCTCATTGGCTACGGAAGTAAGGGAAGTTTAAGACAGCATTCTCAAAACTCGCTCTGGGCATTCGAAATCGGAAAACTGTTACGGGATTTAACATGCGTCTATGTGTTAAAGTTTTCTTCCATGTGAGCCAGTTTTCAGTTTGACCTTTGTTATTCTACCCTTGTTTGATAATTTCTGTGAGATTGCCCGCAAAAGCGAGAAATGCGTGTCTGTATCCTGTATCCAACTATTTTCCCACGACTCCACTACGGTCGCTTCTATCACGGGCCGGGTATCCCCTCGGCACGGACATAAAAACTCGGACATGACAAGGCTCGTGAATACATGAAGCAATCTCCTGCGAATTTCTATGAAAACCTCAAGTGGAGTCCTATCATCAGATTATTAG
>WJFA01004402.1:0-10806 GCA_009870155.1 Pseudobourletiella spinata | reverse complement strand
TGTGTAGGTAACGACTTTCGCTACCAAATCCGGTAGCGGTGGCGATAGCGATTGAGGTAGCCGGTAGTTTCGCTACCAGAAGCTCAGTAGCTAAATCGGTAGCGGTAGCGATTGAGTTGGTTGTGAAAATAGTGATTTTCAAACGATTTATGAAAAACGTCATAATAAGGAATCGTTTCAACTTCGAACGTAACCACTCCTATTTACTGATTAAAAATGGTTCGCACGACTAAAAAACATCACTGAATAGGTGAGTAAGTAAGGTGTACATGACGGATTGACCTGGGACTTATTGCGCATACTACCCTCCCGCAGAATATACTATTCCTAAAGCCGAAACTAACGCCTAGTTTCGAGCTTAAGCTGAAAAGCAAAATACGAATCTCTCATCTATATGTGACTTAACCCATGGGGATGAAAAATTCGTATTCTACTTTTCCGCTCGCAACGGGCTGACATGATCAGAAAGTGTGAAATATGGACTTTATTAGTCATGAAAGTGCACAGTGCTCGCATACAGCAAATGGGGAGTCAATTTTTGCAGTTTCTTCAAAAATGACTCGAAATTATAAACTGGGATTTTCTTATAGGATTTTTGAGTGAAGACGTACCCCCCCCTTCGGTACCTTAGTGAGTAAAACTTTGAGGGCCTGTAACTGGGGCAAACCAGAATTTCCTCCTAGGAGTTTGTTATTGTTAATCTTCCTAGGGGACCTCTCAATAGTCACCCATTTGTGCTTCGGTGACAGTTGGGGGAGTTCCCTTGTAAGGAAAATTGAACAACTACCGTAGCTTAAATGAATAATGGCAGACTTCTTCATTGAAGACTCGTAATAAATGAACAACGACGTAAGCAAACAAAAAAAACAAAATAGATTTGCCGGGAATTTGTGTAAAAATTCGCTACCATCACTAGTAGCGGTAGCGGTAGCTAAATTTTTTCGCTACTGAAATCCGGTAGTTAAATCGCTATTTTTCGCTACCACTACCGCTACTGTAGCGAAAAATGCGTAGCAAAAGTCGTTCCCTATGTATGTTTGGGCGCCCCCGTGTGTTTGCATGTTTGTATGTAGGGTGGGGAATCGTACACGTCCGTGTTTTTACATAATTTGCAATTGCATGAGTTCGGGTGTAGACAAGTTTGAGTTTAGTGAATGCAGTGGGTGCAGTTGTGAACGTACTTTTGTCAGGGGTTAGGCGGCGCATGTAGGGTGTATTGGTTGTTTGAGCTTTTGTATCTTTGGGAGTTGAGTCTATGCATGTGTATAAGAGGAAGATTGTATGGAAAATGTGTGCGTATGGGCCTCGCGCATACATGAAATTACGCATGTGTTAGGGGTTCTTGCGTTTGCGTCGAGAGGGATACCGGTGGGCGGGTACAAATAATAAATGTGTTGACACGGGCTATTGGGGAACCTGGTGCAAGGCTTCCGAAAATCTGTGCCCAAAAATGTGTTTGTGCATCTCTTCACAGTACTATGTAGCATGCTCAGCAGCTATGACTCCGCTGGCTTGACAGATAGTTTCGTCCAGAGGAGACAGGGAAGAATGACTCGAAAAAACCAAAAGTAGTACATACGATGGAGAGATCTTCCAAGCTGGATCTCGGTAAGGAAGGCCAGTGAAAGAGAAAAGTATGAGCCTTGTGGGTCACTATTGATAAAACCTTTTCCCTCCCTTCCTCATTTTCCATTCTCCCAAAAAAGAGAAACAAATAGGATGGACGGTAACCAAATGGGAAATGGAGTGACTAGTACCCCCTTTTCCCATCCCTTCATTAGGAAGTTATAAAGGGAATTACTTTTGGGCATTTAATGTGTGAACAGGCATTTTTAATTCTTTTCTCCAAATATGGATCGGCTACAATGTGGGTACGAAATTTCCAAAATAATTCTCCTCCAGTGACGAATTTTGAACAGTAGTACTACTAAAAGCCGTACAGTTCAGGGGAGGTTGTCCTGAGTAAGGTCACCAACGTGTATAAATTCCTATTTTTACATAGTATAAATTTCTGAAGCACCGGGCGCGGTTATGCAAGTGCACAGTGAATATGAGTGGCTTGGGATGGCAGATGATGAAATCCATACGTACTTTAACATACGCTTCGATTCGATTCTAGGGGCTGAATCTGATTTGCATCCCTCCATTTGGAACCTGTACAATGATAGTATGGACTGGAAAGTGTGAAAAATGACTTAATTTATTCAGAATTAGGGAGCATAGTGCGAAGCTCAATAGAGACCTCCACCCGTATCTCCATCCACGAAGGGAGCCCCGAAAACCTCAATGAGACCATCTCTTCCACTGAGGGTCTTCTTCATAAATCTCAATAGTACCAAAATAAAAATAATCTGGAGCCTTACCTCATCTCATCTTGTCAGGGGGCAATATTCCTCCTCCCCTCTCATCAGTACCTACCGGAACTGTAACTAGAATCGGTTTCGTAGTATGGGGCTCGCTACATACTTTTCCATTCTTCCATCTAAAATTCCCGGATCGCTGGCACCTTTTAAGCTCAAATGCAGAAGCTGTAGTAAAGCTCACCAGTTCTTCACATCTGTACGTAGTGTTTTCCTAAGATAAAGATGGTGATCAAAACCCAGCACCTCATCACTGTAATCGCTCTATAGATCGACCCACACTCTTGGTGAAACTATAGAACCCGGGAGTTGTTCTCGACCGAGCATGGGTATCGTCTTTCCTGCGAAGAATGTAGTCGGGCAAAGAACTTTAACTGTATGAATTCATCTGAGCGGTGCGGAGCATCATTTCAAACAGGAAGGAACTACAGAATGGTAACGTGCATATATATTTTGTGTGATATATCGGCCGTTGTCAAACAGATTGGTAAAAGCAGGATGGGAAGAAGTCTTTACTTGTATCGCCAAGACTAGATCATTAGAGTAAGGAGATTAATATCTGAGAACTATCAAGGAGGGAGCGAGTGAAAGTGTGTGTGAGAGCGAGAGAGAAAGGGGAAGCGCGAGAAAGTAAGATTAAGTGAAGAGCTTTTAGTGTGTGTGTGTCTGGAGGTTCACATCATCTGAGTGTGGCCATGAATGCGAATGATGTGGCATGAATAGCCAAGTGTTTTCGCCAATGATGGATGATGATGGTGATGATGATGATGATGACGCGGAAGATGATGATTAGATGCTTTTTCAAAGTTATGTCGTCGTAAATATAAAAAAGATAACAGCCAGCGTTTCACCTCCCATCAATAATGCATCACACCGTTCGCAATGTTACACACACACACACACACATTGCAGCAGTGTGTGGAATGGTTATACTGCCGCTGTCTCAACCCTTCAGTGTCAACAGTTTGCCCCTCACAGCTGAGTATGGCACTGATGAAGTCGCGGCATAATAGCTCCAGAGTACATGCAAGCAATAGCCCTGTCACTCCTGGGCCACGTACTCCTCTTATACCTGGTGAATGGTGAATATCCTCCTCCTGGAGAAAATATCGAACCCACATGCTAAATCTCATTACGCTCGTCACTTCCGCTCTTTTTGAATAGGGAAATGGCTAATCTGATCATGCTGAAGAGTTATCTCAACTTTTGACCTCGTTCAAGCTCAAAGTTTCTCCATTTTCATGAACAAGTTTAGAGAAGAAGATTAGGAGACTGGGGCCCAATATGTATTAGTTTTCTCTGGAATGAGACTTACTTGGGAAATTCTCTCGGAGAAATAAGTTGAGGATGATACCATGTGTGAAAAGGCAATATCCTCCCTCTTCCACAGACTTCTGGTTACTGAGAAGCATCTATAGATAGTAATATCTACTAGTCGACGCATCTGCAGTTTCTGGAAAAAATAATAATCCAAAAAATGTAATAATGATGGTAAGAATCCTAGTATGAGCGTTATGAAAGTTATGTGTAGCGAAAACCACAAAAATCAACTAAAGGGTGAGTGGAGGAGCGTGAGCGTGGGGAATAATTAGTGAAAGAGAAATGAGTAGGAATCATACTGCACTCATTGCCGTCGTCGTATCTGTCTCGATGAAGAAGAGAATTATCTACTATCCTCTCCCCGCCTATAATTTTTAAAAAACCACACAGCAGGGAAGTTGTAAACTATGTGGTTATACCATGCGTACAATGTGCTCGTAAGCTATGTACAGCTATCACAGAGAAAGTTTCTCCAACTTTGTCGGGTCTGCAAGGAAATATTTACATGCGTGAAATTAATCCTCGAGCTAGCAGGGGAGCGAAGTTTACAAGTGATACAAGGATGGTTTTTTCGTCAAAACAAGAGAAGGGGCCCAAGTGGTAAGTTCGTCTGTTCTAAAAGTCAACCTTTACATGGTATCGACGTATGCGTATGCGGTGCACGGCCGACTCTTTTGGACCTCCTCGGATGTTGTTGATAGAGGACATAGTGGAGTGGGACAGGGCTGACTGGTTGAGCCCGCCAAGTGCATTAAACAGAAATAGAAATAGATACATAAAAAGTGCAGCTGGTGTTTTCCTTGCTCATACTATTCCTTTTCTTCAAATTTGGTCCAAAAACTTGGTCATTTCAAAAAACTTTCACTGTATTCCAAGTCCATTTAGGGGGGGGGTCGTTTAAGATTTTTAGTATGAACCGCCGTCGGGTGAGACATAGACATACTGAAGAAATCGGGCAGGGCAATGAATATTTGAAAACTGAATATCCAGTGAACAAAATTCTGGTGAGCCGCAAGTCTGAAGAGCATCATTTAAATCACTGTTTGACATTCTTGCCAATAGTGTCCATACGGCTGCCACTTCAATTCATATTGTACGTGGGCGCATGGATTTTTCAGAACAGATAAACATGCATCTCATTTGATATTATTACTAGCCCATGCACATACAGTCATATCCGTTTCGCATATTATGTTCAGACAAAAGTCTAGCACTCACAAACAAGCATTTCAAGACACCCTAAGAGTTTATCTTGACTCCAGCAGTCACAGTTCACTGTCACTAGTAAGCTGTACTGACACGTATAGTGGGATAAACTGGAAGTGGTTCAAATTTCACCACACGATCATCGAGCACACATGCCGTGCACATACTTCCAGGCGACAAGTTTTGATGTAGGAAAAGCATGAGAGCCAGTCAATCTCTATTGTTGACTCCGCTACTGGTGGTGGCGGAGAAACTACTGGTGGGAAAATCCTTTGATATTACTCCCGCCGGGAACGATCGTAAAGAGTGACGAGGAATTTTAAGAATATAGCCTCTCCTTTTTGTGCCTGTGTATATACGGAGGAGGAGCTGGAAGGAAGAATCTGGCCGTGTGATCCTCCTTCCAACTTCCTTTGAATCTATCTGTCATTCTATCATCTCAGGACATAAATACAGCTAGGCCCAGGCACTGCGGAGATCAGCGGGAGGGAGCGGTGAAATACGCCCTACTCCGTACTGATGGGATACACCAAGTAGATCTTACAAGGATATCCAGTTCAGGCAGGATCATAATAATAATGTTCTCCAATTTTTCGACACCCGACTCCCCCACTTGCGCTTCCCCTGATTTTATGCTGCGGTAGTTCTGTAAGGGAGTAAGTCATTGCGTTTTGTAATCAACGTCTAATCTCTCTCTGAATAAATGAGAAAAATGCGGGGCTACTACGAGAGTATGTAGGGAGTGCGGGAAACAAATGGAACGGGGCCCACCTTCCTCTTCTGGGAAATGACACCCGCTGATCTTCCGACGGAATGAGTGAGTTAAGAACGCTGGACCCATTTATTACGCCCATTCCCAACCCCCTCCTGTACCCTGCCATTTTTTCCACAGAAATGGAAAGTAATTTGGTGGAGACGAGCTTTACATAGCATCATTAGTTAATTTTCTCTCACTCCCCAATTCAATGTCCCTTGCGGAGAGGGATTCTAATTGGGGATCTTCCTGTACGGAAGCAATTCTGTGCTCGGCTCAGGATATTTGTCACTGTCTGTCTCTGTGCAACATCTTCCCAGAAAAATTGCAGTTCTGGGTAGATTATGTTCTTAATTTCCACATGTTATATGATGGGCTATTATTATGAAGACGAAAGTTATTCCAGTTTGAAATCAGACGGAGGAGAAGAGACTTGGCTGAGGGTCAGCTGAGTGTGACTACGACTTGGTTGGCACCCTGGACCTAATGGTAGTGCAAATAGTCGTCGTCGCCATAACGGGAACGATAAAAATCTGCATTTTAAAGATAGGGGAGTGAACGAGGGTAAAGTCCGCGGAAGAGTTTCCCCATGTAGAGGGGGAATGGGCATTTGCGGGAGGTTCCGCCTAAAAGCACGTAGTCACATTTCATTTCATCCGTCTAATTTATTTGATTTGTCACATTATTTCCTCGATTACAGTGAGGAGGCGGTAGTGGGGATGGCCACGCTCTCGTTTCTCTTCTTCCAGTAGAGCCTCCAGTAGCCAGCCCGAGATCTTTTCCAAGTGTTTGTCTGCAACGGGAAACCCTCTCTAACTTCGCACCCCATGAACTCAGGCTTGAATAATAGCATCTTTCAGCTCGCTTAAGCTGGATATCAAAGAAATAATTCAAAAAGAGTGTCAAAAAATGGACAGCTGATTTGAATTAAGCCGACTTTCCCTTCCTACAAAGTCTTCTTTCACTTAATATATAGTAATAGTGGCTACCCTTTAACACAAATGAAATCTAGGGTCGATTCGACCATGCATGCATGTCGGACTGAGTACTGACAAAAAATAATATTTTTACAATGTATGTACATCCAATTTAGAAGATAATATTTATAATGAGTAACTTAATGAGGTTTCGACCAGAATGGTACGATTACTCTCAAATTTTAAAAACTTCAGAGTGCTTCCGGAACATATCAACGGTACCGCTCTGTGGTAATTTGTATAAGAGATATAGGATAAAATATCTGATTTTTTGCAAGAATTCTTTCTCTTCAAACAATTTCGAACCGATTTTCAAAAACATTTTTTGTTTAAAGACAATTTAATTTTATAAAAATTTTAATTTTTTGTAAAAACCAGAAAAAGATGAAAATATAAAGTCCCGAAATGGTTGACCTAGAATTTTTGTTTCGGGATTTCTTCGAGACTACTGAATACATTTTAATAAATTTTGTTGTAAATTGAGGGTAATTAAATTTTCTACTAACGAATTCATAATTTTTCGAAATTTGACAAAATTTTGGAGATATGAAAATAAGTTTTCGAAATTAAAAATGCTAAAAATAAAGATTTTACAAAATCAAGTATTTAAAAAAAGTTTTTGAAATTCGGTTGCGGAAAATTTGCGA
This sequence comes from Pseudobourletiella spinata, assembly GCA_009870155.1. Lineage (NCBI taxonomy): Eukaryota > Metazoa > Arthropoda > Collembola > Symphypleona > Bourletiellidae > Pseudobourletiella > Pseudobourletiella spinata. The sequence goes on along the minus strand of WJFA01004402.1, from coordinate 3,542 downwards.
GCAGTCGTTCCACTCACTCCGGCCGAAACCTCGTGAAGTTACTCACTCAATACAATGAGTGTGTGTGTGGCACAGATTTCAATACAATATGATACTCCTTGATGCTGCCCGAATGGCTTCATAAGTTCTGCCATTGTGAGGGAATAGATGGCTGGAAAATCTTGACATCATCTTATCAAATGCGCCGCGGACGAGCGAGTACGAGTACCAACTCGTACCATACATACCAATGTATGGACGGAACGAGGGAAATAGTATTGAAAATCCGTATCGCCACTGCACTGGGGACAGACTCCAGTCAGTACCGTTTCCCATTAATACGTTACTCACTTTTCTGTTGTGAGAGGAGCGGGCGGGAGTTAAAGGAAATCCCGTCTCAGCTGCTTCACGTTTGTCTTCCTGGTGTTGAGGGGCTTCTGGGGAATGAGAGAGAGTGAAAAACATATCGGCTAGAGAGTCGCTGTACATGTTCCTCCGCGTCCGAGTCTCCGCTTGCAGTTGCTCCAAGTCTGAGCAAACAATGAAGTAGCTGTGAGAAAAGGTTCTTAGGTATCGGCATGTCTCGCTTAAGCTGCCGCGGCTATATCAGTACAATGATTTTAATATTGTTATTACTATTCAACATTCTCCACATGACACACATTGTGTGGGTTTAATTGGTCCACGTACAAACGGTACAACTAAGATACTGGGATTTAAAACTATGAGTGAAAAGATTTGTTGTGCGCCATCCCGCCTCACACCATAAAGAAAATTACACTTTAAGATCCCACACTCGTACACTTTCCAGTCGACCATGCGAGACATTTTCTGAAGAAAGTAGTGAGACTTCCAAGGTGTGACTCTCTGTTAATTGATTAGTTCAGAAGGATGATGCAATGCATGAGAGAAATGATTTTAGATGGATGAGAAGGACATGAAATGATAAGTGCTCCTGCGAGTACATAGACCTTTGGGTTCCACTGTAGATGTGCGCACCATATTATTGAGCCTAAGAGTTGGAAGCCTCCGGGCTTGTACTTGTGGATGTAAATACGTACCATGGTGATGAAGAACATGAGAGAATTCCTATCTCGTTCCCCCTCCCCGCCAACTCCAAAGTCCTCCTCCGGTCTCATTGGTCCATCCAAGACAAATATTTGCCTAAGGCTGCCTTCCAAGGAATCTATCGGAACCGCCAAACTTCATTACCATCACCTTAGTCACTAACTCTTAAATTAGTACGTGAAAGCGAGGGACGCGGAGGTGGCTCAGATATAACGGCACATGCCTCTCATTACCTCAGACCCGTGGCAGATAAAACCAATCTAAGTGTGTATCGAGTTCAGTGGACCGCAATCATCTTTTGACATGCCACCATTATCCATCACGGAGGTGGGTATCCATACTTTTCCCCTTTCCCTCCTTTGAAATAGCAACATTGCTAATATGGTACTTTGCACGGTATCAATCCTGCTTCCCTAGTTTGAAAATTTAGACGACGTAGGGAGCATAACGGCGAGGTTAATGAGCGGACCCGAACCCGTGATCTTCTCAAAAGTCACTATGAATGTCCCGGATGCCCAGATTGTTCGGGAGTGAAGAAAGTGGCATCTATTTCACGTATGAGAACAAGTCCCCTTGACTGTGAGCATTATAAGGTCCGTAGAGCGTTGGAATTGTGATTACGTGGCAAACGAGCGATTTTATGCATGGCGACATTTTTTCCACCGCCTACACCTACGCTCCCCATGTCACAGTACCGAACCAAACGATGAGCTCGGAACAAGTTGAGTACTGACGTACCTTTGTGCCCCTGCTCCGGCCGTCAGATGCTCAGAAATAATCTTATTTTCAAAGACGCTGGAGACAGTCACCATACTACATACTCTCTCTCCCATCTCATCCTGAGCTCTCAGCACGCGCGCCGAGGGAAGGAAGCACCCATTGGAAAATGCCCAGCACAGCAATATTCATCTTTATTGTGGAAAGGCAGGCTGAAATCGAGGAGGGTAAGGTAAGGAGTTTACAGCAGTATCCCGCCGCCGCCGCCACTACTAATCGACTTACAACCTGGATTTTTTCTCCCGACAGAGCGAGGATGAAACACGTGGCGCTAATGAGACTACTTTCATTTCTATAATCAAGCAAAAATGGTCTCACGATGGTGGTGATGCTGCTGCTGGTGGACGGCAGTGGTTGTGGTGGAGAAGTGATTATGAGCGTTACTCACTCGCCGTAGCAGACATACCGCTCCTATTAATGGACCGATCCCTGCATAAAACCATTCACAATTGTGAGCCAGTGTGCAGAGAGAGTAAAAGTAGGCGGGACGGATGGCCCATATCACATTTCGTGAAAGAGGCCTATTAATTTTTATGGCATTAGAAATGACGCGCTCTCCTCCTGAACAATGGTGGGGCGGTCATATTAAGGCCCCGATAAAAACGACCGACATCATGATAATTTTGTAGCATCATCTGGATGGCTATAAAAAATCCGTGTATGTACCCTCATTCACAATAATAAGTAGGTACCCAGAGAAGTGTGTCGAGCGAGCTCGGTAGAATATTCCAATAGAAAGAAGAAAAGTTTGGGTTGAAGAGGGAAAGTTTTCGCTCATTGTGCCCGCGTTTGGAGTCAGCCGGTGTGTTGTTGGAATGCGAACGACGATGACGAGTCGCATCAATCTTATTCATTCGCAGACGTTCCTTCCAACCGTCTCTGAGCTATTTTCCCCTTTGTTTGGAGGTCAAATTAATTCAAAGACGTCTCACTGCCGGGTTCAAACGGGGACTTAAATAGCATGTCATCCCACCCCGAATACATGCCCCCGCAGGAATGTATACATACAGAGCCCCCCTCCAGGCACATTGAACCACCACCCGTTCTTAGAATCAATTTTGTAAAGAGCGTCCCGTCCCCTGTACACAACACACACAGGCGGTGCAGGAACGCTCCTTTTCTCGGACTACCAATACGATATTTGCGTTAACGCGACGGGAAATCCAACGTAAAGCCAGCATGTTACTGATGGAAAAGCTTTTCAGTCTGTGGACTGTTGTCCTTCAAGCAAAAATCTGTAGCATTGATTGAGCCTTGGACCTACATTTCAACTTGGGAAATTATAAAGCTGCTACGGGGTGTAGTGTACATGTAAACCTGACAAATGCCAAATTTAGAAGACCTTCGTTTCCAGCGTGGAATATTATCTGCAGGCTGTGGATGCGTGTGTTGTGTTGTTGTGTTTGTGTGTGAATGTGCTGTGGTAACTGTAGACCTCACTGCACAGTGCAGTGCACACAGCCGCACCGACGACACATCACACGGCCAAACCGTTTCCACCCTCCCAATTCCCAATGCTGCCTCCGAGGCCCGAACAATAGTCGCGTAGACAGCTTCACTGTGTTTGGATGGCAGCTGTTCTCATTCCAATGAGACCAACTGCCACCACAACAAGGGTTTAGTGAATAACCTTTATTTATTCATGAATAAATGAATAATGAATAAATGAATCTAGTGAACGATTACTGAATCAGAATTTTGAATAAGTCAAATTTTGG
>WJFA01004401.1:0-10806 GCA_009870155.1 Pseudobourletiella spinata | reverse complement strand
GGAGAGTTATGAGGGAAGGAGAAGTGGTTGTTGTTGTTCTTCATCCTGAAATACGAAGAGGACGACAACGAGAAAAAAAAACGAGCATACATGTCCAAAGTGGGAAATCCCAGTAGAACTGGTACGAGGGTCACCTTTGGTCCTCCGAGAGCATATAGCATAGTAGAGTATAATATAAACGTTCGTTCGAAGGACGGACGGATCGTGTGGTTGAACATCTAACATATTCCCCATCATGACACGCATATAGTATGCATATACTACGTCACAATAGACCTTTTCTCCATGCCTCCATCGGAATATACGATGTTATTGTATAATAATCTCTACCCCGCAGAAAGGGGCATTACACAATGCCATTATTTTGACGGATGCCCGCGCAGACGCTGGTCGTACATACTACCGTGCGTAGGTGAGCACATTATTACATGACCGCTTCAATTGGGGACGGTAAAGGGAGCCCATGTTAAAAGAGGACTGCATGTCCGAAAAATCATCTTCATGTGTGAGGGTATTAGAAGATCCTCAGGATGGTTCCGCCGCTTATCCTACTCTAAACAAAATACTATATATACTCACGTTCACACACCTACAAAAAGGTTTCCTAAGTCCGCCGTAGTGTTGTTTCGTATGCATACCAGACGTAGACCCAGAACAACAATATCACCAGGACCAACATTGCCATCACTACCACCACCGGTCCTCCCATTATGCAGGGGTGACTTGATGAAGAAAAAAGGTTTAAGAAGCAACAAGTTTTTTGTACCCACGTCTTCTTCTCCTCCAAGGCTTCTCTCTCATCCTTCCTTTTATCATCCCTTCGTGTTCGTGTGTGTGTGTAGGTGTATGCGTGTGGATGCATGTGTACGTGTAAAGAGGCTCCGACTTCGGTTCACGTTTCCCTCTCGCCCTTTCTGTTCGTCGGAGACGGCGGCGAGTAGGATTGGGAGTTGAGGCAATGATGGGAGGGAGGGAAAAGTGGTCGTCTCAGACGGAGAAGAGGAACTTTAAAGAACAATCGTCCCTTCAAAGCAAGCCTGCAGGGAGGCTGACTGAAAAAGCTGGAGGATTTTCGTCCGGCTCCGCTCACAGAAAAAAGGCAAGGACCCTCCCGACTTTGAGTATATGTGTGCCCTGTTCTACCATATCTGTACGGGAATAATGACCCAGATGGAATGGACTCTTATATGATGGAACCAGTGGTACGGCCACCCATAAGCAAAACCATCTCATGTTCCCATCATTATTACGCCAGTCCCCACTATTTCTTACCTCCTACATACACAAGCAGACACACACATACACACTCAATCAGGCACAAGCATACACATACACAAACTCCGGCATATACATACGCATGCACGATCAGGCATGTTCACATATACACACACACAGGCACGCACACAAAAAGAAAAGGACCAGGACTTCCAGAACCTCGGATGACATTTGAAAGGAAAATCCGAGGGTGTTCACGCTGGAGAGGAAGTGTAATGTGTATAGCTGGAATGACTATATTGTATAAGGAACAAGGAATTAACTGACAGCGGTAATATCGTACGGGACCTGTGAGACAACCCTCCCCAAGAATCTTCGGATCCTTCAACTATGTACACGCACACACACACATGCACACACTGCAACCTCACAGAGTTGACCGGGAAGGTCTTTTATAATCAAAGTCTCCCACACGGATTGCGCGGGTGAATTTCGTGGGTAAGGCAAAAAGAAAGAGAAAGGTGCATCTCTGTGAAAAGAACCAGGTAAATTCCTGGAAGAGGAACCTCAAATATTTCTCAAGCATGATCTCACAGTTTCCCTCTACCCCTCTATGCGCACCCTCCCCTACCTTGACGAACGTCAGACATATTCTATAAGGTTCACTGTGGGAATATAAGTATTATTATATGTGGAAGGGGACGGGGACAATGTGACAGAGACGCGTGTAGTAATGGCACCACCAGTCAGGGCGGCAAGAGCACATCTACCATACCTTGAGCTAGCTACAAGCTTCGGCAAAGTCACCTCCGCTTCCGATTGCCAAAGTGAAAAAAAGATGAGGGAAAAAATGTATGCTCCTTGGAAACATTTGCAATTTCCGTTTTTCGCATTCTTTCCCCGCCTCCTCCTCCTCCTCCTTCGTCATTCTACAGAGATTTTAGAGCACGATATACCGCATCTTGGCACTCATATTCCCCACACACATATTTGCACACACACACAAATAACAGCAGAGGTCGGCACACAATCTATAACTCTCAACCCCAGTAGTCATCTCATGCCCACACTGCAAGTCATCTTGCCCGTTCGGCAACCAAGAGGCAATGAATAAGTGTTACCCCAGCCCGCAACCTGACTAAGTCCAACTCCAATCCAACCACAGTCAACTAGACTTAACCGTCACTACATTAAGATTTGAGAATAAGCAAATTTCCCTCCTTTTAAAATGCCCTACCTGAAAAAACTTGCTGTCGATTCCTCCAGGTTTTTCCAACCACTAAATTCCACTATTATAATATTCATACCCGTTTACCATTCCATCCAGTTTCTCACCTCTTCGCCTTCAAATGCAATCGGTGTAAAAGTCTCTTAATATTTACACAGTGACCGCGTGGTCGAGAATCATTCTGTAATTTTCAATCAAGATTAGAGCTAGAGCACGAGCACCGAAGATAGTTATGTAGTACAGTAATGTGAGAGGAAGAACGCCTCGAACAAGTCGAGGCAATCATCGAGTATCTCAAACGCTTACGTGTCTCTTAAAAATGTTCAGCGTTCCAACAGAGCTAGAGCGATACACTCTCAAGATATGACAGAAAGAGAGAGAGAGAGAGAGAGAGAGAGCAAAAAGAGTGTGGAGATATGCTACCACCAGCACTATGGTATTTGCTAGTATCAATGCACTGCTCCTTGGCCCTGATCCTAAATAAATATACATCCGGCGAGCGGAGGAGAAGCGAGAGCTTATGATGGGACTCGACAGGAGGTGAAACATGCGACAAGTTATCGCACCAATTCGGCTAATAATTCAACTCCTTCCATCCCCTCACACATCCACCCCAGTTGACAGTAATACTTATTGGTGTAATGCGAAAAATCCCGGTAGTACCAGCCAGCTAATAACTTCGTCACATGATCATCATCATCGTAATGATCAAGCTCCTTCTTCCGAAGTTAAATCTCACATGACTTAACCAGCTTATTCCAACGGAGAAAACCTGGACTAAGCAAATAAGAATCTTTGGAATTATCAGTTGTAAAAAGTGTAGAAATTTTCCCAAGGCTCCGTCCATCCTCATCATCAACTCTTCATATGAAAGAATCAACTCCCAGTATTGCATTATCGACACTTACTATCTGCTACCAGACCGTGTGCCTCCTCCTTCATCCGTCCGGGCACACGAGGAGGTCCGATAAACTCGGAAAGGGTCAAACAAACAGATTTCCTCCTCAGATTAACTCAACCTGAGCAGAGATGGTTTTATTTGAATTAATAATACATTTCTTGTTTACTCTCGCACTGCATCACTTCTCCCGCACGTCGCACACACTCACACACACACACACACACACATGCGCATGCACATCTTCCTAAGAATTTTAGTACATATTTGAGGAGGGAGCCGAAGCGGTGGGGATTCTTGGACGACATCGCATCGTCGTCTTCCTCCGCCTCCTTCTTATCAGAACAAACTTGAGTACACATATTGAAAAGAACTATGGAGAGCTGACTGTGAGAGAGGACAACCTGGAGGAATGACGGGGTAGAGTAGTACTACTCTCCATTGTAATTACTTGGTATTTATATCCTGCGTCGCTCACTAAAGGCCAAAGAGTAATTTGAAGAAGACGAAGAAGTAGTGTTAGCGGAGACGCCCAACACACGGGCTCACGCACACACACGTTCACACAACTCTTCCTCTGTTTACAATGTAATATTTAATAATTGTGGACAAAAAGTTTCATCGTATATTGACTCTCGAGCAAGAGCGCCTCCTCCTGCTCACGGGCTTCCTCCATGTAATTTTTCCATCCTGTCTTTTTCCACATACACACACATACATGAATGCACACACACACAAACATATCCCTCTGGTCTGTTTATTAACATGTCTCATAAAGGAACACTCCCCATAAGATTCCTTAAGCATGACGCATATGTGTCATTCACCAGAGCACTACGATCGCCACCGCCAGTACCGCATACACCAATACCAACTTCACTAATGGCCTGTTCAACGTACGACTCTCTAAGACTCCCAGAGGATCAGCAATGAGACTACAAGTAATCTGTATGTTTTGAACCCGCCGGAGGCCCTGAAAAGTCCGCCGGAAGATAAGCGCCGAGCGGAATTGGTACTACCCATGATGATGGGCGTAAAAGGACCATGAAGGGGATGATACATTTTTTCAATCACTCGCCTCCACTCCATGTACAACATGATGGAGAAGGAGAGAATTTCGCCTGCGTTTGGAGTAAAAGAACCCGTTTGGGAGAATCATAGCACACTGGCTTCTTCCCTGTCACCCAACGACAATAGGGGTCATTAACATATTCGGAATTATGACATAACATCTTGCATGGGATTCCTTCACTCCGTGGAGGGAGAGAATCAATGTGATCGTGGTAAATTTGATAGGGAGAGGAATGGGGGAGTGGGACATAAAAACACTATATTACTTCACTCCTTCTACCTCACGAAATAGTTATTGCGACAGTGAGAGGATGCTGACACGGTGCCATCTTATCAAAAAATAGGTTCACCTCATTCACCAACGCGTCATCAACCTGAATGCGCCAGTACTTTGCGGGCAGTAAAATTTAAAATGCGTCAGGCAGAGCAGTGTGTATCTCACAGGGGAGTTCAATGTGTGTGGGTGGGTGGGAGGTTTAACATACTCAACTCACAAACATACTCATACATATATATTTATATACATGTGTGCATTTATATATATATATATATATATGTACATACATACAACAATAAAAACAACGTGTGCAAATCTATGCACCGTGTAGAGACAAGCATACATGTGTACAGTATATTAGGCTGCCATTGGTTAACTGTCCGAAAACTGTCGTGAGTCGAGGTGAATCATTTTGGTAATTCTATCATAAAGTAGTTATTTATTTATGCATTGCACAGATATTTCCAGCAATCCGCACAGTACACAGTGCACGTTGGGCAAGCAGCTGATGTTTATGCTGGTGATGATGATGATGATGATGATGAACGTGCACCACCACCACCACCACTCAAGCATCTAATATCATTTGTGATTGGCTGTAAAATGTATGTGATTTTAAACTGCTTACAACATGAGAGAGCAGTGATGCTGCGATTTCCTACAAGTTTCTTTGACAACATCCTGGACGGTTGCACAAAATATAATCATCATAATAAAGTAGTGAGAGAGCGAGAGAGAGAGACGAGAGGGAGAGGGGCATGGCATGAGGGTCGGGGTGGCGAAAGCCCTTTTCCCATTTAGTGGAGCCATGATAAAAAGGATAGAGGAACAGAGGGACTACTGAGAGAGTAGCGGTGGATAAAAAGCAGATATGACTGCATAATATTTTGTTTAGAGCATCTCTCTCTCTCCCGCTATTCACGTGGTGGAATATTCAAGTGTACCATTATGTCGACTCCGCTCCGCAAACCGCGCGGGATGTTCCTGTTTGCACGGTGGAGTACGAGAGGGAATTCGGGAGCTGTTGTCTGGAAACCATCAGGGCTAAAATCCTGTCCCTTCCACATAGATTCAGGATCCTCTACTCACCCCACGTCACATACACCCGCACACAAACATGACCGGCCATTTCACAATGTATCACCCTGGGTCAGGTGTGCATCGTACAGTGAATGAGTCATCATCATTAAAATGTTTTAATCATTTCTACGAAGGAAACAAACACTCAGGAAAGTGACAGAGTGAGATTCCACTTGAGAAATATGGATGGTGATAGGACGACCACACACGCGAGTCAGTTCCATTTTGCAGAGGATTACGAGCCATTTATTAGTTGTGCAAAAACATTTCCTACAGGCAGAGTACAGCGTGAGCTGTGATGGGCTGGGATGCATTGGTGTTCCTACAAAACGACTAACTGGAACGTGGGATTTTCACAAAGATGGGCCAGTAGGAGAGGCTCCAAAGGGCGCTCGAACCCTCGACAACATGCATAGTCAATTAGTTCCGGCTGTTTGAGAATGGGATTTACCGACAGAGATAGGATCCGCCGAGGCTACACATAACCTAATCAGACAGAGGAGCGAGTCTGCGGTACATGTATATAAATATATATATATATATCTATACGTGACATGATACGGTGATGACTATGGTCATGATCATGATGATTGTACGACTATTTAGGCTCCAATTCAGATAGTGATCATGACAGGGAGCGGAATGAGTGCCAAAGCTACATGAGGTCACATATACGATTCTCTACTCATTTTTTAAACATGGTTAATATCACATCCGGAAAGTCGGAAACTCATTCCGATGCATATTGTCGCATATAGTACCGCAGAATTTTAGCTGCAGAACCCCTACCCTCATAGGACTTGGTCATGCAAGCCCAAATCATATGCTGTACCATCATAGGATAGGCTTGTTTGTATGTGCGAATATGAAAATAGAAAAAGTGTGCACACGAACATACATCCGTTAATACATGCGTATGGGAAATAAAATAAAATATGAGTGTGCCAACCTTGAGTGAGTCGGTTGGGATTCTTTTTGCATTCAATAGTAATATAGGCCAGTGATGAAGGGGCGGAAATGGTTTCAAAATCCAGAATTAGCTCAAATATATCTTGATTTCAACAACGGGGGCTGGCAAAAGTCTCCGGTGGGACACGACAGTCAATCGTTCTTCCCCCTATATTCGCTCCCGCTTAAGTACCCTTCTCCTTTCAACACGGGTATTTCGTACACTTTCTGCTGCCCAAAAAAAGTCTGGGAAAATTCAACTGGAAAACAACATGGGAAAAAATGAATCTCAATCTTCTGGAACACGCTCGCCGACAACGTCCTGTCCACAGCTCGAGGTTCTTCTTGACAGTTAAGACAGAGAGAAGAGTGTATGGTGAGGAAAACCCTTCACAGTTCTCTTCACCTTCTACAATACTACTAACGGGTTTATCCTCATAAAAGATATAATATTTTCTTGTAACGAAATGTAGCTGATAGCGATGATTGTGAGTCCATACTTTATTATGATTGATATTCCTTGACCGTGAAAATGATCCGTTCTGATCAAATCAATTCACTCCCACACACATAATTTCTTCTCCACTCATTCTTTTATCATCTTCCCATTCCGCAATATCACTTCCAGATCACACTTTTCCGTCTTCTCACACCTTTAAATCCGTTCCGTATATCAAGTATTAGTTTGTACAATATCTTTTTGATTATCCCCAAGTAGCCCCCACAGCTTCATTCACCGTCCACATGATATTCACTTTGGCTAATATTTCGGGAAATTGAGATTGCAGATCCGAAAGTGTGATTGTGATCTTACGAATTATTTTGTCCTGTTAAGTAATACACAGGGCGGTGATGGTGATGATGACGATCTCCTCTGTCACCCGCTCCGACTCAAAGCTATATTTATCCGCACGTGTTCAAGGACGCACTGTGTGTGTCTATGTGTATGTTTGAGACTATCCGCTTCACGTCGGCACATTCATACCGTTGCGTTCTTTCCGTGTGTCGCACTTCTCACAACTGACAGTCTGCAGCAGCTGTTCTGCCCAACTCTCGTCGCAATGTATTGTATTTTTTCCTCTTCGTCAGTGCCACAAGGAGGAAGGAATATGATTGCAGCGGCGGCGGCGGCGGCTTGCGGCCGTGTTGATGTCGTTTTTGTCGTAGTAGTATCGTATAGTTTCTACTGAACAAACCTTGCCCAATAATTCTCCAACCGAGTTATTCACCTGTACACTTTCAGGATTTTCGTCTATATCAGTCCCCTTTCAGCTGACTATCTGAGTCAGACTGGCTGAGAGAGCGCTCCGTGGTTCCATCTCCCTACCCGCTCATCTCCTCGCGTATCCTTGACTCTGATGTGTGAGCCTGTGCAGAGTATATGCTGGGTGTAATACACTAGATGGATGATTCTGAATCTCAGTGAGGAGGTGGAATATGTAGGTGTATGTATAAATATGTAAGGATATATTCTCCAGTCTTGTGGACGTCGATCCACTGCCTGAACACACGCAAGAGGAGGCGGCAGTGGGAGCGAGTTTTTGGAGGAAAAAAGAGTTGCACACACATACACACACACACTCTGTTGGGATCATGCTTACGCTCTCCTTTGTGGATATATGTGCTGGTTGTATACAGAGAGCGAGAAGCTGATGTGGGAGATGAGGAGTATAGAGAAAGCAGAGGGTAGTATTGAAAAGAGAGAATACGGAGAGGATCCCGGTGGTCCTCACAGTAAAGCATTGGTTGAAGGGAGACCTAAAAGCTTTGAAGACGGACGGACGCTATGCCACCTCTTCCGCTTTTCCGACTCCCTCGGATCCTATCCGCAGTTTGTATGTAGTCGCACAGTCCCACTTCCCACTGGTCCGTATGTGTGTCCCTGAAAGTAAGGCCCTCTTCTCAAGCCAGGCTACAGGACTGGGAAAAGAATGGGGTTTGTACCCGACAACCCGGCGCAGTCAATTGATCCTTCGTTACGAACTCTACGCGATTGCTCCCTGTGTCACATCAGCATCATCATCATCATCAGCGTCGTCGGCGTCATCATCACCATCATCATCTGAAGCATTACAACTACCACCACCATCACCACGAATAGATGAGAGTATCATACTCTTTCCCTTGCTGCGTTAGCAGGTTCAGTAAGTAGGGAAAGAAATGGTATAAATCCTGAGTAGATAAACGCCCAATTCCAACATAGCAAAGCTGACGATAATGAGAGTCGTCATTCCTCGCCATGTGTGTCTCATTGAGAAGTGTGTGTACACACAGGAGTGAATTGACTGGGTGAGCCCTGATTATTCTGTAAAAGATGTTGACATATGACCAGTAGTTACTGGCAAATAATTTTTTCCCTCGGTAGTTACGACGACGTGAAAGAGAGTAAGAGAAGGAGTGTGGAAACTATTGGGAGAATTTTCAGAGGAGTACCCTAAGCCCGCGTGCCTCCTGACACATAACTTTAATGAATTGATTGCATTTGCGGTCATTCTGGTTTGGCCTTGCGAGATTTCCACACGGGAAGTCTTGGGACATTGGAGTTGCATTGCACTCCTCCTGCACTACGGTAGAGCCACTGCACACTCTGTTGTGTTGTTGGTCATGGTGATGACGGTAGGATTGGATGATTATTATGATGGTGTTATTGATGGTGTTTGATTGGGATTTGAATATGTAAAACCATTGAGGCGTTCCAAAGTACCTAATTTTCCATTTACTGAGGCTTCAATGAATAAGTATAAGTATACACGCATCACACAAACACATACACACACACACACACACACACAGGGAGGTTTCATGTTGGAAATCAGCGACCATAAAAGGAAGGTGTACGCTAAAAGGACATTGCAAAACTATGGGAGAATTGGGGATGGCTACTGATGAGACTCCCGCTCAACCTACTGTGCACTTGCTCCTACAGCTGCACTGTACATGTACCCTGTCACATTCGAATGATGATGACATGAGTACGAAGAGTAAGTAGCAATGTTAACTATTATCTGGTTCCTGGTTTGAGGAAACTTTGAGAGTCCCACTCCTATCTGATGGAGATGAAACAAGCACTTTATTTGATCCAGTCATTTTCCTCCATCTTGCCCTCTGGTCCTTTGTATCCTGTTGAGTCAGCTGTAAGAGTACGCCTCTTTGTTTCCGACAATGTCAGAAAACTTTGGACAAGGAAGCGTTGTTCACGAGAAATGTCAAAGTAATTTCCGAACAGCCGACGGCAGGTCATTATTGAGAGTAGAAGTAGAGTTGAATTAAAATTGAGTGGACGAGGTCCAGCCAGGAAGCTGGACAGAGGAAGGAACAGGGACATAGCATGATTGTCTCAAATCATACCGTCACACCCCACATGCACTCCGCCATACTTTAAATATTTGATGATAGAAGGTAATATTCTGACCTGTTTTCGTACAAAAGTATGCACATGTAGGAGCAACTTCCTTGAATAATCCACGTATTTTTCCCGCTGTTAAACCTTTCCTCAATTCCGCCTCAGTCATAAATCATCTGTGGTGTTTATCCATACGGTGGAAAATTGTAGTCGGAGTTATCCAGGAAGCTTTGTCGTCAAATGTGCAGTGCCCGTCAGCACTTTTTCCCAATCAGAGCCATGCCGCTTATAGCTATATAGGCAGTCAGATTGAGAGTTGGAATCCATTCCATACAGAGTCGACATGAGCTCCGAGTTTATCAACATCAATACCTCGTGTTTTATGCCAGTGTCAGCTTAAAAATGATTATGCCCATCTCATGCCGGAAGAATGAAAAATTTTCATCCACATAGTTGGGTCGCATCGAGAGAGAAGGAGAGTTTACAGTGATGATGGGTTAAGCCAGGGTCAGCCGGAAAAATCACAAATGTTTTCAGTCCTCTTTTTCCGGGAATGACAGCATGAGGCACTGACTCAATCCTTTGTGTTGATGCGGGAAGTACTTGCGTAAGTCCGGGGTTACTTGAATTCCCTCCACGTCCCAGCTTTTCCTAGTCGATGCATAGTTCAGAGTAGGGCGTGCCTTTCGCTACGCTGCTTTCGCTCCGGAAGCGGTAGCTGGAACGAGTATGTAGCGATTTAGCTA
>WJFA01004400.1:0-10807 GCA_009870155.1 Pseudobourletiella spinata | reverse complement strand
ATTACGATTACAGATTACGATTACAGATTACGATTACAGATTACGATTACAGATTACGATTACAGATTACGATTACAGATTACGATTACAAATTACGATTACAAATTACGATTACAAATTACGATTACAAATTACGATTACAGATTACGATTACAGATTACGATTACAAATTACGATTAGTACTACAATGAACGATGCATAACGAATTGAACCAGTAAATGCGGAAACTGGCTCACCCGCTGCACAAGTCGTGTTGTTCAGAGAACCAGGTTTGCGAATGTTTTTGGTCAGTGTGATAATAGTAGACTATAATTGAATAACGAATATTCGGAATAACGACGTAATCGAGAATAGTGAATTATCGTTATCCCACAATAATAATTAAGTAAAATTTAAATATCCTGTCATTATCGTTGTCGAAACCGGGCTACTATCGATGTACCATTCCCTGATAGGGCAGAAACCAACGAAAAATGACTTAAAAGCGGGCTAAACGGAAAACAATGCTTCGGGATACAATGACACACTGAATACTTAAAAGCAGTCATCCTTACTTACGGGAAGGTTACTATACCGATTTCGGTAGCAGGCTGTTATTGCGGTGCTTTTTGTGAAATTCTTATGCAAGTTTGTAAATTTAGTTACTTCACCACTGAAAGCTTCCTCTAGTTTGGAGTAGGGCACTATTTGCGGCAAATTGAAAACTCAGGCGGAGGAATTCACACGACTACGACCTACCATTACGGTCTTCATCAATATTGGTGCATCACTCAATCGTATCTACCTATACCGGACGGACACGTCCGTAGTAAAAACGATTTTTCGACGTCTCCAACTTGCATGAACAATGGAATTTTCTTTTTCAGAATCTGCATGCTAACATCTGACTTACAGGCATAGCTTTAGAGTTTCCGTTAGACGGCGACATTTGAGTTATACCCTTGCTTTTGAGTTTTTGAAAAAATTCTATTTTCAGTTTAAATGAACTGGTTAATAGGAGTTTATGAAAGTAGCCTCAAGTACGCGTGGCAAGAAAACATCGACAAGAAAATGGACGCAATGATATACAACACTAGAAAAAATTGAATTGTGAAACTTACAACGATTGATTTATGTCGATCGACTAGTTTTTTAGGTTTCTGCGGCGATTATTAAGTAGCCTACTAGGGTAATTCACGTTTTTGGTTTGTCTGTCCATCCGTAGGCGCGGCCGATCACCCCCGAACTAAGTCTAACATTGAAATGGGGTCCAAAACCCCTTATTTTTTGGCATCACTAGTACGATCGCCACAGAAACTCACAAATACTTTTTTATAATACGAAGCGAATTTCGGAAATATCTTTATAAATTATTATTTTTGTTGCGCCCATCCTTTTGGTCTTGCGATACACGTTACAAGTGTTGCCCTGCAAGGAGTCGATGCATTGCTAGGACGTCCATCGTCGTACTAGAGGCTTCTTTCGTAAACTCCGTTTGCTCGGTTTATTAAGTAGCCTCTAGGTTCAATGGAACAGGGTCTGCATTTTCGCACATTGACAAGTGATTGCGATTCCACGGGTCAATTTGTCGTTAGAAAATTAAATATGAAGATGCTGACGTTGGATACTTGGGACATAAACGAAGTCACGCTTCCAGTTTTGGCCATCGCAGAGCGGAATGAGATGGCTGGTTTGACTTGGTAATATTCGCTATTCTTGCACATTGATATGAGATCGCCTACGAAAGACTTTGATGGTACAATGTTACAGCATAGGACGTCGTCAATATGCGGGGCTAAGATACAAAAATATCTCAAGTTACTGAAGGTGCAGAGAAGTGCGAGAGGGCTTGTTGGGCTCGCACAGGTTCTGCATTTTCGCACATTGACAAGTGATTGCGATATCATTGGCCAAATAGGCGCTAGATAATGATATGTGACGGTGCTAGCGTTGGATTTTGCTTTTGTGTACATTTCTTCATTTGAATATTGAATAACCGCACGAAGTTTCGACCAAAATGGGATTTATTTTATTAAATTTTTAAAAAGTCGTGACAAAATGATGTTTGTCAACATGTACTTTCCAAATACCACTGGTATCTGAGATAGGGGGCGAAATATGTCATTTCTGTGGCTGTTTTTTCTCAGTTGGCTTTGTTTGTTCGAACGACGACTAATATTTCAAAATTGGGCATTTTATTTAGAAAAATGAATAGAAAAATTTCAACTTTCATATTTTTGGCACCAGTAGCTGAGGCATTGATAGTTTTCAACTCGAGATTATAGGACGTTTGCATCCAATACTAAAAAACTATGAAACTTCAAAATTTCATGAAAACCAGTTTAGGAGAATTTAACATGGGATTTCATGTAAGGAGTTTTAAGCGAGGTTCCTTTTGCACACAAGTGTTGTCCAAGGAAACGCGTTGATGCTTATGTTGGATTAGTCATAACATGTTCAAGATCCATCACTGGAAGATCTTTCCGAATGGCTCAAAGATATTGCACCCGCAGCCAGTATGATGCCAACTACAACTACGCCTAAACAAAATGATCGTAGTGACGGCAAAGCTCGAAAGACAGATTTGCTGCTGACAGTTGTCTGCTGAGAAACAAGCACCCAAGTCAAGCCAGCTGTCTACCAAACCTACTTATACTTTGTGCAACGACAAAACTCATGATGTGAGCACTTGTCCAAGATTCGTTGAAGCCGATATTGACAAACGATGGAAAACTGTAAGCAGAAACAAGCTCTGGTTTAGTTGCTTAATCATAGGACATCAGACAGCACGCTGTATCAAGAAAAAAGCTTGTGGTGTGAAAAACTGTCAGGAGAACCATCAGAAACTGCTTTCTGTAGCCCGGGAGGAGGGTGGATGGTGTGGGCATGCTTCCGACGTAATAGAGGAAGTTCTGCGCATTCTTCCAGTTAAACGTATGGGTCATTCGGGCGTAGGCTTGCCATCTGCCCTTCTTTGGCAAGGACTGTCCTTTTTGAGACCCCTTGTCCTTTGTCCTTTTTTGGCCTTTTCTTATAGTAATCTATCATCATATAATCATCTACCTCATTTATGGCGTAAAAATTGCGATCAAGTTCAAACGCGCGATTTGGAGCGGAAAGTAGCATTTATGCCTTCTGAGACAGAGAGTCGGGATTTTGAACGCTTCTTTGGTTGCAGGCCGAGATATTTTGCATGCAAGTAAACTCCGGATTTCATGACCATTGCCTTTCTTTCTCTCTAACTGGGATTTTGCTAATTTAATTTCGGATTTAATGTCCACTGGATTTCTTTCTGTGTAACTAGGGTTTTGCGTAAGTTTCTCGTCATTGCTAATAATTTTTTTCGACTTTGTTCTTATAAATTATGAAATCATCATGTTTAAAGCAGACATTGTATATATAGCGTAAATAGAATCTATTTTATTGTGCAGGAGCATGTCTAGTAGAAAATGCACATTTAACGAAGAGTGGAGAGAAAAATGGAATTTCCTTAAGAAAGGAAAAGATACCCTATCGTGCGCGTTGTGAACATTGCAAATCAGATATTAATGTATTCTGGATGGGAGTTTCAGCAATTACAACCCATGAGAAATCTAAATCCCATTGCACAGCCTTAGCAGATGTTTCAAAATACAAGCTTGGAGTATTTAGCAGTTTACGAACGTCCAGTTCATCTGAAGAAGATCTCGTTACGGCTGCGGAGCTTGCATTCGTGTACCATTCTGACAAGCATCACCAGTCGTACAACAGTTTGACTTGTACAGTGCGACTGAGTAGGAATATCTTTTCTGACTCCAAAGTGGTTCACGAAATGTCGTGCGCTCGTACGAAGGCATCATCTTTATGCTACAATGTTTTGGATTTACACTCAGCACAGGAAATTGTTGAAAGCTTAAAAAGTAAAAGCCGTTTCTTCTCAATCGCTACCGACGGATCAACGCATGGAAAGATTTAATGTTATCCAGTAATGCTGAAGTGTTTTTAAACACTGGAAGGAATGAGATATTGCCTTTTGCATTTCTACGAAGAATCTAAAGAGATGCCGAAAAGATGGCCGCTACTCTACAGTCATGCGTCAAAATGAATCGCTTGGACTTACTAGAATATTTCAGCATTTTCTGCCGATAATACAAATGTGAACTACGGAAGTAACTCTGGTGTCTACAAGAAACTGAAAGCAGTGAAACCCAAGCTTGTCAAAGCCAACTGCCGAGTCCACGACATCCATAACTGTGCCCGGATTAATGCTTCCAAACTCCATTTTGACGCTGAAATTTTTGTGATAAAAATAATCTCATTTTAGCCATTCGGTTAAAACCCCGATAGTATCAAGGAATGTTTTGAACTCCGACAAACGAAGTGGGCGCCTATTCTACAACTACGAGGTGGCCAACTCTGCTTCCGGCAATTGACAGAATACTGAAGTGCTGGGATCCTATTAAAAGCTACTTTTTAAGATACAATGCCGAAGATACAGTGGCCACAGTTATTTTGAGTTGCATTGGGTCAGAGGAAGAGGAAGTAAGTGCACGTCAGGCCTACTTTTACTTTATGTTCAACATTTTGACATCATTTCCGGAAGCAATAGGCGTACTAGAGCGTGATGACATCACAGCACCTGATTTACACAAGGTCATAGATAATCTGCGCACTAGATTGATGTCAAATTTCAAGAATCAGTTTTTTGGGATTTTGTGTTAACCAGTATATTGCAAGAGCACCACCAGTGGCGTCATTCGTAATAAAGAATGACATGCTTAATTTCTTCATCTTAAGCGTTAAGTATCTTGAGAAGTGGTACGATTACAGTGATGCTAACTATCTGAACTATGTCAAGTGTCTTCCTTTAGATACTGAATTGATTTTACAAGATTATTTTGATTGTGTTTCGAAACTGGAGCTGACGGAAAAGATTGACATGGACGATTTGTACAATGATTTTCTATTTTCAGAAGTAATTGTTAAGGTACTTCAAGTCAACAAGTCATTTTCTAGTCTTTCAGTTCCTCAGCGTTGGGTGGAAGTATTCGCATAATGTAATAAGTGAGGAAGTTCATTGAAGTCTGTAGAGATTAGTTACCTTTGTACTCAGTATTCCATGCTCAAATGCCCACAGTGAAAGGATTTTTTTCGTATATGAATGATCGATGGGCTGATGCTTATAACAAGCATGAAGTCAGAGTTGCAAGTACCAATTAATTATAGTAATATCGATTGTTCAGATACTTTCAAAAAAATGATAGACAAGAAGTGAGATTCAGAAATAAATATAATCGGGTTGCTACAAAGACGTGGCATGGGTGTGGTGAGCATGGAGTGCACTGCTACGAAGCCATCTTGACAGGACTCTCGTGATTCATCATGTCATCACCAGTCCCGATCCTGTGAATGTCTTAACGCAACATTTAACTTTCTTGCAATTCTCTTTAGTATTCTGAAGTGAAGAGTAGTCCGAAACTCAGGTAGAGAGAAGATGAAAAAGCATAAGTTTATGGCAGAGACTACTTTTCGAATAGGAGCACGATTTGAGACAACCCTTTTATGTAGAGTGGATCATATGCAGCTTCCAGAAAGTAAAAATGGCGCTCAAAAGATGAATGATAGCTGAGAATAAAATGAACAAAGATCCTCTAGTAGCATGCGACTACTGTAGCAAAACCAATTATTATATAACTAAAGGTTACGCAAGACAGCTGTCTTTAGAAGAGGCCTAACACTTTGGTACATATCGCATTTTGCCGTTCGATATCCAAAAAATCCTGGCAAAGTGAGGGTGGTCTTTGACGCCGCCACAAAGTCACACGGCATGAGTCTCAACAAAATGACCTTCTGAATTTGCTACCTTCGAAGTTCCGAAAAGGAAAAAAATGGGTTTACAGCGGAAGTCAAGGAGATGTTCACACAAGTAGTCATTCGCAAAGAATACCAAGACACCCAGCGGTTTCTTTGGCGGGACGAAGATCGTGTCAATCCTCCTAAGGTGTAACTACAAACATATGAACGCTTAGGAGTATAAAGAAGAGTGTCCTTCCGTTTTTGAATCAACAAATACGCAGATGTGTATGGATAATTACGTGGATTCAAAGGATACAATAGAAGAAGATACAAATCAGATTCTTGATATGATATCAGTACTTGGAAAAGGTGGTTTTGAGCTCTGCAACTGGACAAGTAGTCATTGTGACGTACTTGAAAGAATTCCTGATGATCTGTAAGCTAAGGATTTCAAAGATCTGTTCTTGATTTTGGATTAACCAACTGAGGGAGTTCTTGGTCTTTGGTAAAATCCTTAGTCGGACGCATTCAGTGGTATACACTGGAGAAAGTGAATTTCCAGATTTCCTGAGCTAATTATGCTTCAAACCCCAAGATGGTATTGTCTGACGAAAATAAAGACGATTTTCAAAAGGTATTTACCGGGAGGCTTACTCCCGATATGAGTCCGATGTAGTATCAACACCTTTTTTATGTGCCTCAAGCACGCGTCCCACAGGTGTCTCGGACTTTTGACAGAGGTTTTGACCACTTCGCACCCTACACGGTTTCAATAGGAAGACGTCACGAGAAGTGGCAGTGTTTACCTGCGTGACCAGTCGTGCCATTCACTTAGAATTGGCAGC
Source organism: Pseudobourletiella spinata (assembly GCA_009870155.1). Taxonomy (NCBI): domain Eukaryota; kingdom Metazoa; phylum Arthropoda; class Collembola; order Symphypleona; family Bourletiellidae; genus Pseudobourletiella; species Pseudobourletiella spinata. Next base: position 4,208 of record WJFA01004400.1, on the reverse strand, counting down.
TTCTTGGAGCACAGATTCAGTGATCATGTCAATATCACGATTTACTCGGTGCGAATATAGATATTGTTAGTTAATTTATTATTCGATGTGGCCAAAGCCCTTACAACCATGAATTAAAATAAAGGAATACATTTCAGTGCGTGAAATCACTATTCCGCAAAATTGCGAGTCCTGCTCGCGTTTTCACCATAGTTAATCTAGATACACTTTTCCAATACGCATTGCTTGTAACCAAAAGTTAAATATTTTTAGATGATTAATTTTGCTTGTCTTTAAGTCTTTAGATCATGTAGTAGGTTGTCTTTGTACACATTCTGAGGCACGTATTTGTGTAGGAACTGGGTTCTGGGAGGTGCGTAGTGGCGAAATCTGAACATGACATCGAGAACTGATCGAGGAAGATATATAGGTTGATTTTTCGTTGGGTACGAAACTAACTTGTAACAGTTTATATCCGTTGCAAGCTCAAATAATAAATTCATTGTCGTAAGGTTCCAGTCAGCCGGAAATGCATTAGTACATTTAATGTTGTGTTATATCCCTCAATAACGTAATTACGATAATTTTCCATATGATATCGTCAAATGGTACAGCAAAAGAAAATTATCAAATCCAATTATGGGCGACTTAAATGCTCGTATTGGATATTACCTGATACTCGTCATACACCCCGATGTACAACTTTGCAACGGCTTCCCCCAACGAAGACAGATCCTGAAACCTACGTGGGAAAAAGATTCAGCAGCTAATGATGGGAGAAAACTGAGAAATTCTTAACGGACGAAGTGTCGAAGATAGGGATGATAACTTTACCTTTATTAACGCTAACAGTGAAAGTACAATACACCTAACAATCTTCCGGTGCTGTGAAACCTTTCTACTTTCAGACTTTCACGTTTTTGAAACAGGAATAAGCGAACATCAGCCGATTGGAATCACCTGCGAATCGAAGATAGACCACCTTCGACTCATGTCGATTGGGTCAATATCCGAATGCAACAAGATTCATTGGATGTGGGAAAACATCGAAATTCAAGCTGAACCTGTTGACAATCTAAAAACAATACTTCAAGGTGAACCGAACACACAAATCCTTGTTGAAGTCATTGACCTCGCAGTCGCGATAAGGAACATGAAATGCACCGAAGTACACGTTTTGTTCGATTTCGACAAAGGGGAAGCTTTTTATGGGAAGCTAAACTTCCTAAAGTTGGAGTTTATAAGCTTCACGTGGAAAACTGGAGCGGAGCATGCAAAGAAAGAGCAGAATACTTTTACCTCAAGTTAAGTAAATGCTTTCTCCGGTCATTCGTCGCTGCTAGTTAAGGGCTGATCCTTTGCCCTGTCGTGCCTTGCCTAATCCCAGTGAACTGCTGAAAGCATGGACTAGAAATACTAAATGCATTCTTGGAAAAGTAATGCCCAACAGTGTGGCAGGATTAAATATAGCTTATATATGACTTTCAGGTGCAAGAGTTCAAACATATGTAGACGGTAAGGAAAACAACGGAAGTTTACCATGTGTTGTAACGATGCCATGCAAGTTCAGTAGAAGGAATAGGCACAAGGTGAGGTAGGGTTGGCCATAATCAGGTTTGATCATATTTGGTCCTGTCAGTAACAAAGGTATGGAGCAGTGATCCTGAAAGATAGTTGGAAAACATTCACACAGATAAGGTTGCGTAGGTCAATTCTCGTCAGCTGCCCAGTGCGGAATTACCTCCAACTCCGAATCAGGAGTGAGAATAGCCAGAATGGAGGGTCACAATTATTTCGTAATATAGGTGTTTAACACAACCATAGTTCACAACCGCAAGTTACCATACGGTACCGTAACAGGCCCCCCTACTCGAAGACACCATTCCGGTGGCTAGTATAAAAATGTAAAAAGCCAGCCTGAAAAGATAGTAAGTGTTATAAGCAAAATAGTATTGTTATTAGTAAAAATTCTTGACAGAGCTGAGAAACATTTATGGTTTGAAAAGGCTAAAAATTTGCCGTCCATTTGGCTATCCCGAGATCATCAGAAAGAAGGCTGGAAAATGTGGGAAACCGGGAATTTTCAAGAATTAACTGCAAAGATTCAAAAAGTGGGTGCCCCAGCAACGCTGCAGTTCGGTCAGCAGGTGCATATCCTTTAACAGGAAACAGTCTTGGCGGTAATCTGGGCTTCCGAAATAGCTGCAATAATGTGCACACTGTCAACAGCACTATCTTCAAAGTGTAGCGCTTGTAATTTAGCGATTGGTGTGAAAAATTTAACTGTCCTTGTGCAGGCTGAAGGCAAAAAAAAGGACATAATACATGCTCATATCAGTCTCTAAACAGCCTAGTGTAGTTCGGTTGTCTTATCTCGACGAAGAAAGTCCCAGTTAACGCAAAAAGTATCGGCAAATTCAATTGAATTCTCAGTGAGAACATCTCCAATCAAAATAACTTCGGAGCCAGCAAAGGAGGACTATCAATACAGGGTACAATATTCTGAGGAGTAAAATTAGGAAAGCTGCATAGGTGGGTTAGGTATTCAAAGTTCCGGACCATCGAACCTTCACTGCTCGGCTGACACGTCTAATTGCCTCATAGGAATTTAACCCATTCAAGAGGCGATTTGTTGGCGTTCCGTAGCCATCGCACAATGGATTGATCCAAAAAGTTGGATTCGAGCATTCACGAATACTTAAGAAGTGTAGTCCATTTAAGCATACTATTGCAGCAAACCCCACCAACGAACAATGTCACTAATCGGTGATTGCAGCTCAGCATCAGAAAATGTCGCACTGATAGGTAACAATTAAGTAGAGGATGGTCACACAGGGACGAAAGTAATACCACAAACTCGCATCACCGAATGGTCCCGAGAATCGCGGGAGGCTACCACCAAATCCAGTTGGACATGTGCTGCTGCTCACTTGGCGCACGGCAAGAGTCATTAGAATAATGATACAGTTTCCCTCCATGACTACGGAAAGTGGTGGTGTGAAAACTCCAAATAAGAGTGCCATCATCCTTTAGTAGCAAATAGGGAACGAAATATCGTCATGGCAGATCACAGACTACAATTGCATGGCCCTTTTCGCGGTAAAAGCCACAAAGTGGTTGATAGACGGGCCGTTTGGATGGGGGGACGATTTCAAAGGTTCTTCTCCTTAGTCTGCGATTAAGGTGGCAACGAAAGGCTTGGAAAACAGAGCTGGCGAGTTGAGTCTATTGTGGCGAGTTCCTTTTTGCCGGTCACATTCCGAAAGTACCAATTTCATGAGGTAGCGATGATAATGAGCCTAGACATTAGGACGCGTAAGCTCAGTTACAATACGGCTGCAAGAGAAGTCCTTACCCGCGCCAATCACGAAGTTGACCATTTTCGGTAGCTTCCTCTTGTATGCGCCAGCATGTCGCGTACTGACTTCTTTAAGACTTGTTTATCTGCACTCATACCTTTCATATAGCAAATACATATTTTTTAGCCTAGATGAATTTTCTCCATGTTGTAAGCCTATACCATAAGTCTAAGGTCACGACCACGGGTCACCAGGTCAGTGGCCAACCACGCAACTTGGCACATTGGTGCGAGTGGTCCTAAGCTACATTTCTAGTATACTGGTATGCGGTACTGTTGATGACATTTAAGAATTAATTGTACTTAAAGTCGTCATTTACCGCCACATTATATACATGTGTTCATACGTTAGGTTACAATGTTAACTCTTAGACCGTTGTGTCTTTCATGCTAATACGAAGGTTCTGGATCATCCATTTGTTTGTTTACATTATCAATGACACTAGGCTATCCTAAGCTATTTTTTTTTCAAATTTTAAGCCTTGTCTTGACCTACTTTTCCTTCTAGTAAGTAACATTTATCATCCTGAACCTAATCCTATCGAGAACGACATTGTTGTGTCTTCGCTAATCCGGTCGGGACTCAACATTGTTGTGCTTTTCTGAGGTGACCTACTTTTAAGGTGTGTATAAAAACGCTCTTCACCTATATCCCAAGTTTAATTCTAGAAGTAGAATCAGGCGGAAGCGCTGCTTGGAGTTTGAGTTGGAGTCATTTTGTTTTCATATTTTAATTGTCAATATTTTGAACTGCGAATAATTAAACTAACAAGGGACACTTCCCACATGCCAATGGCGCACAGCGCCGACACCCTATGGAGCGCAGAGCTTATCCATAAAGATTACCTCCTGCAAAGCAGTAGGTGCGGAA
>WJFA01004399.1:0-10810 GCA_009870155.1 Pseudobourletiella spinata | reverse complement strand
CAGTACCTCTGTCCCACTATGCCCTTGTACCACAGTACCTCTGTCCCACTATGCCCTTGTACCACAGTACCTCTGTCCCACTATGCCCTTGTACCACAGTACCTCTGTCCCACTATGGCCTAATTCCGCTCTGCCCCGATCTCCGTTTTAACCAGTCCCAGTATTTCCCTAACCCTCGTTGCCCGCCTGTCCCATTTAGGTACAAAGTCTCGTTTTACCCACGGTAACACGCGGACCACCGTAACGATGTGAACTATTATCAGAATTCGTTAGCGGTAGTAATAGAGTAGCAGTAGGCAAGGAAGATATGGTGTTTCTGAATACCTATAATTTGTTTACTTATTTCATTATTAGCCTATAACACCTCTGAAGGCTGTAGGTTCGGAAACTCGGAATCAACCATCTTGGAGGGTCACTATGCTTTATGTCAATCGATGCGAGATAGGGGTACATGGTGAATGAAAAATGCTATAAGGATTTCCCAGGTTAGTTATCCGAGTAAGCTTCCTAGATAGTACATAGAAAGTTGAGGGCAAAAATTCGGGGTGGTACTTCTTTCCTTTGTTTCGATTGCGGTGAAATCTACGAAAAGCGTAAAATAGAAAAATAGGCAATAACCTCAGGATTTTGGCTGGCTGTACATTCTGACAGGTACAACAATGAAAAAGTGAGAATTTTAAAATTCACTTGAAAATTTAAACAGGTAAATCCCTAACGGATCTTGTGTAATATTTTTCAGTCAGCATACGTTTCTCGTTCGCCTGTATGCCCCAAAACCAAAACTTTGTGCTCCTGTAGCGGGAGCCAAATCTGAGTTTCCCGAGTTCTGATAAGAAATAGTGCTTTCCGAAAGATTAATTCTACATAAACTACACAAAATTGATGCTGTGCGCTTGGAACGTTAAAATGAGCCTTGTTATCGGCATTACCGACAAATTATTGACAAATATTGAATCATTCGAAGCATTTAAACAAAAAATGCACCCCCATGCACTGAGAATAAGTAAATTAACTACCCCGCAGTGGTTTGTATACTACATCTATTAGATTGAGATGTTCTGCGATGCTTTGTACGGTAAGTAAAGCCATGACGTTGTTACCCCTCCACCTTGTTTGCTTAATGTTGCCACTTGCCCTGCCATGTATACCGCTAACATTTTCAAACCCCTTGCTTCCGCCTTTTTTACGATGAAACATACGCTCACCTAACGTCAATTAAATTAAAATATTGAACAAACGTTCCTTTCATCAAAAATCCAATTGCAAGGCCAATTTTATTCCAATTTGCACGCCGCATTATACCGGTCCAGTGGGTATTAGCGCAGAGCCTTTCTTTCATTTTACTGCATTGCCAAGTTAGTGAAAAACCTTCAAAATATCGTTACTGACTACAGTAACATCGACTGTCGGGGTGATTATCGGTATTCGATAATGCTTGTGATAGCGTTGGCACACGTAGCTACTTACTATTTGCTTATAATTTTCTGAACCAAATGTTTTCCAGCAGTCTGCAGGACTGACTCAACGTCGTAGACTCTAATTCTGTACATTGTCAAATATTTCAAAAACTGGTGGACGTGGACTAGACTTCGGTTTCAACCAGATGCTTTTTTTGTTTTTTTACCCTCACGTCTTTGCATATTTTGGGTGTTTGCATTGATGGCGTTTGTCATAACATCGTCCTACACGCTGCCGTTATCGCTTGTGGCTTGCCCCTTGCATGCCCCGCAATTTCAAGCATTTTCCTACTTCGGATTTAGTATTGCAGACGCATCCTATGTCCATTTCAGAAAATTAGGAGATCAAATGCTCTCATGATGTGCTAACTCCTTGAAGCAAGAAAATGGGAACGCCTTTTCTGCATTAATTTTTTTCTATTTCATCTCCACTGGAAATAATTTTCTACTACATCTATTTTTCCAGAATTTGCTTCAACGTTGCATAATGCAGACAGAGAGACAGAGGGAGAGACAAGAGACAGAGCAAATCCCCTTGGCCATAATGAAGCCTGTCAAAGATAGCAGAACGAATCTCTGATTTGTAGCGAAAATAGTTTTAGTTTTTATTTTGTTTTAATTGACGCTCACTGGCACTGGGAGAGCACGCGTAGGTTGTTTAGGTACTCTGAGTGAGCCTTCGGAACCGTGAATAGCGGAAGACAGAAGGTATCACTGGAACACAGATCATTCCTCAGTTCTTCTTCAAACTTTGCGGACGCTTGATACACTCACCAGCTCGATGAAAATGTGAACGCTTACAGCAGGTTCACTCCGTTTGATCCTTGATCACTTTTGCACCACAGCAGCTAAGGATAGGCTATTTCTGCAATATGCATCTGATGTGAAATTTCTTTTTGAAATAGAGTGCAAGAATAAGGAATATCGAGTCAAATATTGAAGAAGTTTGAAATTGCTCAAATTCTTCCGGGCTGAATCGTTTCCCAAAAGATTTCCTGAATGAGTTTTAATTTCCAACCAACGAACAATTAAACAAACGGACGTGGTATCCATGAATTAAGTATATATACCAACCACAAAAACGACTACGCCCTTGAGGTCGGTATCTGATCTCAAAGTGTGTTTGCAGTTACATTTAGTCACGGCGTAGAAAACATTCTCAATTATCAGGAGCACTGTCTAGGCATTACCATTTTCCCGCCGTCCAAATAAAAATACACCCTTCACGTTTTACGGCGAAAGGTTTGTCCATCATAGCTAAATACTTCGATCTTAATCATGCATGATATAACCCGTGGCATTCGTAATGTTCCTCAAAATTGTGATTAATTGAAGTTTTTGTTATGCTTATTGGAAGCCTAAAACAAATTTTTTTAAAACGAATTTTTAGAAGCTGACTCGGAATCAGAAATGCAGACATGAAAGGAAAATAGGCTATCTATTTAACAGTTGTATCATTGTAGTTGCCTTTGAAATGATTCCCACATCCGACATTAATGAGTCAGGGTACAGCGGGATTAGGCCATTAATTGGGTTGTTGAATTGAAAGTTAGTTTCCATGCACTGTGCAAGTTGCACTGTGCCCTCAAGAGCCTTAAGAGCGTGTTGGAACATTTTGGCAGCCTCACTAACACTGTATGTGTATATACATAAATAGAGTTCGACCGAAACTACTATGCTGAAAATGCCCTCTAAATTTGCAAAGTCACTGGTTCTGATTTTTTAGGTTTTACAGTGATAGGTCGATTGAAACTTGCATCGTAAGCAGTCGGATGCTTCCTACCGTCATAAAAGCTCTGCTTCATTTCTCGCATATCGGTCCCAAAAACATCATCAAACCCAACGATTTTCCCACGAAATTGTTTCTCACGTTGTCATGTAAACACATTGGATGGGTTATATAGTGATGTACTCGTCGACTGCAGCAGTATATACATAATTGACCTTGCCAACCAAACTTAATTTCAGTCCATCCAACATTCCCACAGAAACACAATTTTTTCCAAAGATGCATGTAGCTATGTTACACTATGCTCTTTTCCGGACAGTTTTCCGCCGATTCACATTGTAGGCTGGGAGCAGCAACAGAAGCCCACAATTTTTAGTAATCTGGACTAAATCCCGGTTACTTGCTGGTTAGAAGTACAGCGAAGTGTCTGGGAAAATGTGAGAGGAAGTGGCACGAAACAGGTTTGCAAGAGCACCATTACCTTCATCCAACACCTTCTGTCGTTTGTACAGCTGCGATAATGACCTTTTCCTTTTTCTTATAATGTTCATTCTCACGATATGTCATATTTCGTCTCTTGACTCACAGACTCTTAGCTTCTGCTCCTTCGGTAATCAGTCGGCTTCTCGTCCTCGTCACCCCACTACCCGCAGTCCAGATGGCAGCAATGGAAGTTTCGAAATTGTGCAAATCGGTCGTTCGCCCGGGCGGACTGAACTTTGTGAGCTTTAAAAACTACAGAAGACTGGCAGGACAGGTCGTTCCTGTGGCTTCGGGCAAGGAGGAAGTTACTGGGAAGAATTTATACTGGGAGAAACATGGGACGGGCCCGCATCCCGTCCTCTGTTTACCTGGTCACGTCGGTATAGTTTCCCCTTATATGGAGTCGGCAGTACACATACACACCTCAAAATCAATACGTTAGCTTACCACTTTGCTTTACTCAGGTTCTATCAGCATGAATTACCATCCCGTATTCAAGCAGGCTGACCTGAAAAAATTTACATTCATCGGCGTGGACCCCCAAGGTTTCGGTAAGAGCCGACCGCCAGATCGTGAGCTGCAACCTAACGTGTTCGCCCTGCAGACTGATGCGGAACGAGCTGCAAAAGTCATGGAGGTAAATCCGAGGGTAGGAGGATTCTGTTTTCTTACTTGTTCTAATCCGACCGGATTGTCTCTGTGTGTAGAGCTTGGGCTACAAGAAGTACTCCATGCTGGGCTGGAGTAATGGCGGGATTAGTGCCGCCTTGCTGGCCGCAACCTATCCCCAGGTGGTCCACCGTGCCGTCATCTGTAACTCCACCGTCCGGTTTGATGAACAAATGCAATTCATCATGAAACGTAGGTGACGATCAGCTCTTAACAGGGTCAGCTCCTGATGATACTCTGTATTATTATTACACACACTTGTATTTGCTACAAACTGCAGAGATGTGCGACTTAAATAACTGGGAAGCGAAAGATGCCAAGGCAATTTTGGAGGTGTACGATGAGAAGTACTTTAAAAAAACTATGACGGAATGGGTCAGTTGGCTCACAAAGCATCAGGACATCCTCTCACAACAATTACTGGATCCCATGAAAAAAGTCAAAATCCCAATGCTGTACATTCACGGAGCTAAAGACTCCATTGCAAAGGACATAGATATTAGAGAGATCCAAAAGAGGATCCGAACGATGAGGTAATCTGACTTGTGAGGCTATGAATTCTATGTTGCTGAGTCCAATGATTTCAAATTCTACTTTTGCAGGACTAAAAAGGTGCCTGAGGGGCGTCACAGTCACTTGGAGTTCCTCGACGAGTTTGTCACTGCCACCGAAGAATTTTTGGGTGAAGAGGAATTCAAGGCGTAAATAATACTTCAAGTGCGGCTGCGTGGACAGTTTTTAGTTGAGAGAGAAGCCTTCCTGTTCAAATGAGCCGCTGAAGTCCAAATCGAGAAACTTCTGGTTTGGTAATGAATATGAAATCTGGTCATATAGTTATACATAGACAATGCTACATGCTTGGACAATCTTAGCTTTACATCAGTTTTTACATCGGTCAAGATGTTGGGAGAGCTGAGGGAAAATAATGGATCAGTTAATAAAATGTCATGTCGTAAGTGTATCTAAAACTTGTTCTGAATCCTTTCAAATTATATCCTATAATGGATGTGGTGCTAAAAGAAGTTCGCACAGGCAACAACTTCTGTGATGCTGGAGACAGCTCAGGCGATCATTAGGGTGAGTCTGGGCTCTATGTTACTCGTGGCTTCACTCCTACACCGGTCAATCAGGTGCGTGTTATAAGTACCCCAAAAAAGAGATTATTCTTCTCACGAGAAAACCAGCACTTCATTCCCACAGATATATACCTCAGATTCTTGTAAATCTGGATAATGATTTACTTAGGGATAGCTTAAGGGCTGTATTTTTAAGGAACGACAACCACACATCACACTACATACAGTTATATGCTAGCCAAACAGATTCGAGAAAATGAAATATACTAGAAGAATCACTTCACTTGTTCAAGCAATAATCACTGGTTGTACAGAATTCTGAGAATTCTTCATCATTTGCTTATGGCAATTTCGTAAAGGGAGTAACACTCAAGTCTCAGCGTAGTGATGCAGACCGGTAAATCGCCCACAATTGCTTTTCACAAGGGCGGGCTTACCTGAGACCATTGAATACCCTCACCGGGTACACGCAGCATTGGAACATGTTTGTTGAAAAGATAATTTTTGAATGCAATACTACATTTACAACTTATTTATTCATTTTCATCCACGTAAAGGATGTGACAGAGTAACGTACTGTATTTTTAGGATTTATTGCTCTTTCTAAATTTACTTACACCCACATGAATGAAAGATTTTGGTTATCCTAAAACATAAACAGATACTCGTGCGACGAATTCATTTTAATGGGAACTTAATCTGACAGTTTTTATCTCGCCTATTTAAGTTTTGACATATTTCAAAAGTGAGTACATTCGGGACCGCAGTTTCTTCACTAAGGCCGATGCTGTATCATTAAGCTTTTCTTCCGCTTGACATGAGCGTTTGCCCACTCACCAGAGACTACCAGCCTTTGTTGTTTTACAACATCAAAAATTGAATGATTGTTTTCACCCATTAATGTTGTAGAAAAGCCAATTTATGAATAACAAAAACTTTTTTAGCACTGGCAATTTGACCGGCCACCGGCCTAGTAGCCTTTAATTATCAAGAGGCAGTGATGGGTGACCGCAATGTTTTGAATGTTTTCAGTACTCGTTTTTTTCAGAGGAATCATCACAATTTCGACTGCACATACTAACTACTTTGAAACAATTTCCGATGAAGCTTACGACGCATCGAGGTTCCTCGGGACCCCCAGCTAACCAGAAGATGTGCAGACATGCTCCGATACTTGATAACTGTCATGGATTGCACTGTGAAGATAGGTGGCCAATGCCAGGTACTCCCCAGGTTGATGTCAAGTTTCCTAAATCTGTGACGTTGTTGAGCTCCAGTTGCTTCAGGTTCAGTTGAGCGTGAGGGTCGACGATTTCGGCGTGTCGAACTTGCCGTCTCGACAAGTATGTGACCAGCGGAGCGAAAAGCGGGTAGAGAGCAGTTATTATCAAACATGCAAAGATTAGCTGAGTGACTCTGTGAATGATCAGTTTCCTGCAGAACACATTGTATCACGGTCAAAATCATTGCGGAATTAACATCAAAAGAATTGTCCAACGGTGGCTGGGCAAGGATCATACGCCTTACATTCGCAGTTTCCTCCGAGCGATCGGGACAGTTGCAGGAGTCTCTTTGATAACATAGGTTCGCAAGCCGTTCCAATAATTTTCAACATAGTCATTCCAATGGATCTTTTGAACATCGAGTGGAAAAAGCTCCTTGTCAGTTGAATCCATCGCAGACTGGAGGTTTGAAACATTATCAAATGCAAATACCCACTCAGAAGTTGTAAAGTGTTGTATAACCGTCGTGTATTTTCTCAACTTCTTGTACAGCCTCACCATTCTGGAAACGAAGAGAACAAGCAAGTTATCGTCCCCTTCTTGTATTCAGAATCGGATTCGCTCGGAAAAAACTATATAAATGGACGCTCCACGAGCACAATTGTAATTAGGTACTACATAGAAACAATTTTATTAACCTTGGCTTGCTGTTTGATACCCTGAGGTATGAGTCAATGAGGTAGGCAGGCGCGCAGTGCAGGATATAGTCGAGCACAGCGTTCCAACGTGGACTTCGAGTGTATGTAAAATCAGGATACCAATATGTTTCAATGGATGGCGTCTTCCTGACACACTTTCGCACAATGTTTAGCAGATCACCCCAGACAAAGGGATTAACGCCGCCAGTGCAACAGTGGTACACTTTGATGTAGTTGGATCTGAGGGAGGGTAGGAGTGTTAATTTGACAATGCGCTTATGTCAAAACTAGGTTTTCTGCTCACTTGTCCTTTGCAGTTTTCCATGCCGTGGCAATGATACAGTTGACAACCAGGTCCACCGGGATTAAATCAGCCACCTTGTTAGGGTGGCATACCATGGCTCTTAGTATTCCTTTACTGCCTGCAACCAGCACTCCTGAGACCCCATTGTAGTTATCGATCCATCCTGGAGTCGGCTCCCTTAAGGCACTCGTTACTGAAATGTACTTATACCTATCTACAATCCATAAAAGTTTATTTTTTAAATGTCCAGTGACAAATGTACGTACCGATTGAGGGACGAACAATACAAATGGGAAGGTCCGAGCATGTTTCAAGCAGCAGACTCTCCGCCAGAGCTTTGGTGAAAGTGTATGTATTCGGTTTGGGTCCGATAAATCTAAAATAGTTGCACCAAACCACATGAAGTACTTGCACTGATATGTGATTCTTCCGATTCCGTGATCACAATTACATTGGTGTGACTGCATTGGCCATGTTATCGTCCATCCATTCCATAGTTTCTAATAACTTTTGCGGGTCCATGGATGCAGAATAGACTGTTTCCTTAATTTCCGCATGCTCGCAGTTAGAATAAGCTGTTGATACATGGACAAACGCCTGCAATCATGAATTAGTGGGTAGATTAGCTGGGTATACATTCGGGGTAAATCCATCGCCCGGGGGCAAACTTGTTGACTTTACTTTTAGTTTTTCCATTCTTCGGGCCAGATTGACTAAGTGTTGAGTTCCCCGTACATTAATATTGACAGATTCCTTCAGGTTTTCGTCAAACCGTACAGTAGCCGCCGAGTGGATGATAATGCTAACATTCTCACACAAGATTTTCTCGTCTTCCAGGCTCAGTTGCAGGTTGGGTTGTGAAACATCGCCTGGTACAGGAATGACTTTAGATAGTGCCTCAGGATTTTGGGTTCGAATGACATCAAAAACCTAGAAGAAATTCAAAAGGTAGCACATTACTTTAGTAAATTTAGCGACCGTTTTACAGTAGTTATATTTGTGAAATACAATGAGCTGCCACTGTGGTTGAACGTTACTTTGGAATGAATAAGTAAATTACGGAGTTGAGAGGTTATGACATCATGAACGTGGTGTAGTGGTAAATGATGATAGTGATGGCGAATGTAGTGGTGGCGATTTGGTGATTAGTGATCAATCTAGTAATTATATACTGTATCTCTTCACGATGAAATTCGACTTGACAGGAGGAAGTTAACATTTTTCTCCATTCTCTCCTAACTCGCCGCGATAAATAATAATTGCAAACGCCCACCGACCAAAACTACTTCTCGTAAAGTGGGTTATGTTTATTGACATCCTAAGCTCATCCGACCAAGGGTGGGTGCCTCATGGGTCATGGCCCAGGGTGTGATAAACCCAAAGCTAAGCATTCTCTCCCACTCCACCATACAGTGGACCATACTCGGAGCACTGTTTGGAATGTGAAGGAATTCTGCCGAAGAGAGGGAGAAATGACAATATCCTCTCTTAAGGACGCTGAACGCCGGAGTTAAAAGGGAAGACTGCAAAACAGCAGCAGTATCTCTCACTCTGTCAACAATGCTAACCCAATCCAACACTGTGTTAGCTATAATTTTGAGGTACTGAAATTTTTAACCTCAAGAAAAGAGGGGGGCCTTTGGCAGGGCCCTGCCCTACATAAAGGCCTTAGAAGGTCACATTATTACTGTAAATAAAAAGTCGAAGGTTTAATTATTCAATGGGAATGAATTCTCCATTGCGAAAAAATTCAACCTACTTTTCTTCATACAGATGAAGCCAGAATTTACTGCACCACTGATTGCTTCACGAAATGCTTCAGAAATCAAGACAGATGCTACGCAATCATCCGTGAGGCACTTCAAGCATTAGCAATGGTCTGGAATACTTTTGTGGAAAAATTACTGCAAATTACTGCGTATCTGAGTTATTCCATACAAGCTAACAATATTTCACTTACAGAACTTGAGAACAACTGTAGAAGTCTGTTTTGAATGTCCTTGTCCCGTTTCGGTCTCACCAGGATATAAACTGCGCGCAAGCCTGGACACGATCGTAAAAGCTTTTCCACAGTGGCTTTCCCTACAAATCCAGTCGCACCTGTGACAAACACATTTTTGCCGTCGTAAAAATCAGTAATTTCTGATATTCCCATCTTTTTGATTGATTGAAGAACTTGCAGTTACTCGATAGACTAATAACCTAGAATTCACTAGCTTTATATAGTGCGGTAGAAATTTAAAAAAAAATACTCACTGTTGTGCTAACAACTTGAGCACAGGTACTAGAAAAATCCCACAGGAAAATTGCGAATGGGAAGTATAATCCTAGACAGCAAAATTTTACAAAGAAGAAAGACAACCCGAGAAGTAAAAAAAATTAGGAAGGGGCATTAGACTGGAGTGGAGAAACTGGTTGGTGACATAAGGCATAACCAGTGAATGAAAGCTAAATAAATATACATGTCTTGCTTTCATTCACTGGTTATGTCACCAACCGTATATACAGGGTGTCCCAAAATGGCGTATTCGATTTGTTTCGGGAGTAAAATACCAAATACCCAAGCTAGGACCATAAACGACGGTTCAAATTAAAGCTGAGTCTTTGGAATTACATTTCCTAAATTATTGTCAAAATCACCAAAATAATTTAGGAACAGGGACCGAAAAACAATTTTTTGGGTTTTTAACAGGCATAAATAGCAGCTTCAAATCCATGCACAGGTCAAACGGTTTGACACACAACCATCTATTTTGACTTTTTCTAGAGCTAAAGACAAGAGTAATTCACATGTAGGGCCGAACGGTCATGTTGTGATTTTCTGAAGGTCGGGTCATCAGAGGTCACATACTCAGATGACCCATCATTTATGAACCCAAGGATTAGATTGCTGTTACCAAAAAGTTCAATTTGATGGCTATGTTTCAAATCGTTTGGGCTGTGTATGGATTTGAAGCTGCCTTTTACGCTCAGGTTTAAACAACCCCAAAAATTGTTTTGCGGTTCCTGTTTCTAAACTAGTTTGGCGATTTTGGCAATAATTTAGGATATGTAATTCCAAAGACTCAGCTTTAATTTGAGCCATTGTTTATGGTCCTAGTCCTAGCTTGGGTAGTTTGGATTTTATTCCCGAAACAAATCGAATGCATCATTTTGGGACACCCTGTATAT
>WJFA01004398.1:0-10814 GCA_009870155.1 Pseudobourletiella spinata | reverse complement strand
AAGTCCACATCGATGGCATCGAAGCGGGCGGAATCCTCCGGGAGGTTCTTCCGAATGTCCTCCGTCGCAATGAATATCGGTTCCAGGTGGCCCCACGTCCGCTGGACCTCCGTGAGCCCACTGAGCACTTGGTCAGCATTGAAGAGCCGGTTCTGCCAGAACTCCACCTCCTCGTGGAAAAAGTCAATGTACTTGGACATGGCAATGTTCTGCAGTTGCACTTGGTTGTCCTCGAGGAGCTCGATGAGCTCCTCGGACGCTTTGATGAGGCGGGTGCCGGTCCGCGGGTGGGTTTCAAACTCGTACTGCTGCGTCTTCCACGTCGTGTCCAGTTCTTTCAGCGTCTTTTCCATGGAGGACTCCTTCACGGCCTTGTCCACAATGTTCTTCACTTCGTCTTCAAAATTGTGAAGGTTGAGACCCACGAGGTCGGCGAGAGTGGTATCTTCGTCCACGCTGAATTTTACCTGCAAGTTTTGATCGAGAGCTTCGAGTTCGATTCTGAATTGGAGGCAATTATTTTTAGTGATTGAGTTATCGAATTCGCACGGGAGAAAGTTCCGCGTCCAGTCCTATGGTGGGAACGGGTTGGCAAAGCATGGGCAATACAGCGGCTGTTGCACGGAGTGCGCGGCAGTTTTGGGACTCGCTGAACATTGTGTGAAATGCAAAGTGTAAGCGAAGCATATATACTGAAACCATGCAGTTACATATCTACACTACAAAACCATCTACTCTGACCAGAAAAAGAGATGGGAATTTGGTGAAAAATTGGATGAAAAATGTCAAAAATTTGTATCCCCGACAAACTTACTATCATGTATTTATACAGTCTTGGGAAGACCTAAAGCACATTGAACACGATTAAACGCACATGGTTACCGTCACCACCCGAACGGTGACTGCGCAAATACACTCCAAAGGCTCGACAATATCACGTTTCCATAGTAGTACCTTCGTCGTGACCATCAACTCCTGCCAATGACGCTCCCGTATGCTGGGATTCTGGAGTTCGGACACGGACTTAAGACTTGAAATCATATTCCGCACCAGACCTTCCAAATTCGTGTAGAGCTTCCAGTGTTTCACGTCCTTATCCAGACCCTTGACTTCCTTGGCCATCCGCTTGCACTCTATATCCATGTTTTCAACATTGATCTTCTTCCACGGGGTGGTCTTCCAGTCGTCAAAGAGCGAGTCCACAGATGTGATGTAGTCCCAGAGGATTTTGACGAAACGGAGCTCCCGCCGACTCTGCTTGAGAGACTTGGGATCCGGGACGTGAACTTCAAAGAGGGCTGCTGCCGAACAGATGGCCTCGTACTCAACTTCCAACTTTCTCAGCTCTGCTTGAGTGTCGTCGATAGTCTGGTACGGAAACTGGCAGTTTTGGCTGTAATAATTGCAAAAAAACGAGTTGAATGCATTCATAGGAATTTCGAAGGTAATCTAAATCCCCAACTCACTTAAAGAATTCAAACTTTTTAAAGGCATCACGGTAGCCTTGTTGCTTCATGTCGAAATCACCAATGCGCTTTCGGATGGAGGACACTTCCTGCGCCTGAAGTGGCGCCACACCATGTTTCGTCTGACTCGACAATTTTTTGAGATTCGTCCACCGCTGTGGTAATTCCTCAAGTTGGACGAACACATTTTCGGGGAGCTCATAATCGTACATTTTCAAAAGTTCAATATAATGCCGTATGGGGTCGAACATGGTGTCGTATTGGGACTCCCGATCTTTGACTCTGTGGAGCCAGCCCATGACAGAAATCAGCGTCTGGAGATCTCCTTCCCGTAGTGGCTGGCTCAGTCCTCGTTGAGCTTCCAGAATAAACTTCTCCAGATCGAATAGCCTGAGATAAAAAATGATTTGGTAATAATTTCACATTAAACAACGTAATGTCAAAGGGATTTTTTACCCTCCAACAACGCTGTCAATCAGGTACTGCTTGAACATCAGACTCCATTTCTTTATAGTGCTGAGGAGGGAACTTCGAAATGGACGGATGTCCAGGAGGAACCACTTGTCAAATACTTTTTCAAACTCAAACTTTTCAACCTCGAGGTACAGGGCCTCAAACTTGTCAATGACTTCCTTGAATTGATCGAGGGATGGGGCCTGCTCAGGGGTCTCTTGTCCCTGACTCCGAGCTTCCAGCTCTTCCGCGGTGAGTTGACGCCCGTACTTAAGGAACTGCCGAAGGTATTCACGGCTGTAAAATTAGGGATGGATTTTAAGTAAATTTTGGAGGTGAAGAAACATGTGACTGTGTCGGATCTATTGTGATTTAAATTATGACAAATTAATCCTACCGATCTTCCTCCCAAATCCAGGCCACCTCCTCAAATCTCAACTGATACTCAAAGGTCTGCTCCGTCACAGTGTTGACACGACTCTCGAGCTTAGCCTTCATCTCCAGGAGGTCCTCGTTGGACTCAACGTCCGGTAGATAATCCTCCCCTTCACCCTGCTTGATCCTCTTCACCAGCTGAGCCTGATGCAGAATGTCTCCCAAAATGTCGTCCAACTTGACCATGAATGAGTCCGGCTGGGTTTCATCGAGTGAAGGTACAAAAACCTGGGCAAAGAATTACAGGCCTTCTCGCATCATTTACTACGACGGATCAGCTGAACATAAGATGTCGGCCAACCATATCGCTGTTCGTAAGCTCCATCTTGACTTGCATCAGCGGCGAGGGTGTTATGCTGCGATCAGTGTGATCCACAAAGTAGCCAAAACTAGTAGCCACAGCCTTGATCATTCCGTTCAATACGATGTCGTCAATGTAGTCCAGATACGCCGACCATGCGGAATCTGGTACATTAGCATCCTTCAGCAAAGTTTTGTTTGCTTCCACGAGTTCCATCAACTTCACGGACGATTCCTCGATCTCTCTGTAGCGTTTCAACTTCCGCTCAGTGGCAACTTCTTCCAAGTTGAGCATTTGATGCTTCTGACCATCACGCCGTTCGTACAGCGGGCGAATCCTCCACTGTTCCACAATCTTCTTGATCATCTCGACGTTCTTGTGGGAAGCATCCAGTTTTCGCTCGAGTTCCTGAACGCGCGGGAGGAGCTGTTCGATGAAAACCCATGTGTTTTCTGTGTCTAACCATCGGAGATGGTGTTGCCCTTCCTTCATGATTTCATCAATACCGTCGATCTCGGATCGTAGGAGGGACATCTCCACGGTGTTGGCGGACTCAAGAACTTTATTGTAACTCCGAGCGATTTTGTCGAGGAAAATCAGGTTTTTACGAATAAAGTCTTTGTTTCCAAACAGGATCTGCACTTGCTCCGGTATGTTTTCAAAGCCTGCCATGCGCATGTACTTGACTTCCTTCACTGCTGCTGAGAGCTATATCCCAAAAGAGATTATTAACAATAGACTAATTAAAATTGAATTAATATGTTGCCTTGCTTTGCCCTCAAAGTATGCTGACTCACCTCATAGTTGAAATTAATAGTGATGATATTATTTTCATCCCGCAGAATCAGATTTTCGCTCAAACAACTCTGGGTTTTGTCCCCAATTTTATCCTTCCAATCTTGAAAGGTCTTCTCCATGAACTCGACTAGAATTCTGGACAAGAGGGCCTGCTTTTCCAGCATTGCACGTGCCTCTTTACTGTACAGGATAGGAAGGTCCAGAGTCTTGAGTTGTTCCACTGGCTCCTGAACTCGAGCTAGCATACTTTTGGCCCAGTGAACGGAGGCAGAATAGAAAGGCATACTGCGCTGGACCTCACGGCGCTCTGCGGGATCCTCATGTGCCAAAATTTGCTCCTCAAACATTTCCTATTAAATCAACATAAACATCTCACTACTACCACCATCTATCAAAACATGGGAGCGTCAGAAAGGCATCTTCAGTAGTGTAATGAGACATACAATGACGTCATCATAGTCCTTCTCGATCATCCGTATGTACTGCGGTAGTTTCGGCCCAATGTCCTTCTTAATAGCAGGGCGGTCAATGAGAGTCCCCAGAACCATTATTAACTTAAATACGGATTCCGGGGTGTGACAATTCTCGAAAGCATTCACACAAATTGCAGCTAGGCGGTGATCATAATCAGTAATTTTCGTCTTGAAACTGTCAAAATCTTTGTCGAAGGAATCATCTTCGGGGTTGGACACATCATAGGTGATGCTTCCGTATTTTTGATAAAATTCCAAAAACTCGGTGTGAATTGCCTGGATTTGATTTGTAAGGATTCGACCCCGAGACCCACCAAAGTCCACCCGCTCGAGTTTATAGTATTCGGTGGATGATTCAAAAAAGTCCTGTCCATATAATCGGAAATCATCCCGCCAAAATCAAACATTTACGTGCTTCACAGAAGAGGACGACTGGAATCGTAGTAGTAGTTGGGATGCTGACCTTTAAATTGATCATCCGATCCAGAAACTTTTCAAATCTACGAAATACAAGGTGAGGGAGGAAGTCCCATGTTTTCGGTTCAATACTCTCGTCGAAATAAATTCGAATCTTCGTCCGGTGCTCATCGTACAAGTCGCGAAAGTCCTTGAAAGTGTCCACGACCAGAGTCAACTTGAGCAAGCCCTCCTCCGGATCCATTTGGAAAATGGTGCTCCCTCCGAGGTAGTTGCGGGCCATCTCTATGAGCAAGTTGCAAATCTCCTGGAGCAAGACGATGATCCGAGCAGCGGAGCAGTAGTACCTGCAGTACGCCCATATTAAGCACACGCAGTGCATCATCGGCCGAACTGCGCTCATCACGTCGTCAAAGCTTACAGCCAGGACATTGTCTATTCAGCGAAAGTTGTGCGGTTACGTGAACTGACTGAGCCTGATCTTACTGCTATGGGATTTCGTTAGAATCTTACCAATGTGTTTCTTCAGAGGCTTCAGGTATGCTGGAAATTGATAATTACAGTAAATCATTACCAGATCGCTTTCGAATGCGGATAAACATTCAACAATACCTAAAATGTCTTGTGCTTCCGCCAGTGCTCCCACAACATTTACAAACATCGACCTGAATGCCCGCCAGTAGGTAGAGCGAGTGCCTTCTAAAATGGCAGCAATCTTCTTAACCCTGTCTTCACTCAGCTGGTCGTAGATGCACTGCAAGTCCTGAACTCGATCCTCCCAAAATGCCAGCTCGGCGGTGGGCGTTGGAGTACACCCGTTTTCCAACATCTTTGATGAATCTTGTTTGAGGACTTCACCTATCTGCTGAGCCCACTTGATCATGAGAGCCTCGATCTGGGCCTTGAGTTTCAGATCAACTTCACCAGCTCCCCTGTGGTAAAATCGCGCCATTTGAATAGCATGTAGAATTGCACTGCTAAAAAACGTAAAGTCCGTGAACAAAGTTTAGGGAATTTTGTCAAAAATCTCCGGACATTTCCTGAAGTTGCTGCTCATTTTTATCCACGGCTTCCAATGACAGANATTTCCTGAAGTTGCTGCTCATTTTTATCCACGGCTTCCAATGACAGAGGTACTGGGAGCAAAGTCCGTCCCTTCAGCTGCCCCTGCACACTGAAGAGTACGCTGGTCATCTCCTCATTCCGCTGCTTCACATCGTTGACCACTGTCTCAGGCCATTTGTCCTGGTTGCTGGCTGTTGACACCAGTGGACTTACTCCCTGCGAGTCAATTATAGCCTTGCTTAGAAATATGATACTCCAATGCAACATGATTCGACGCAAATGTTCCTGATATGCAGACTTTGAAAATACCTCTTCAATATAGCTGACGAGACTCTCCAAGGGTTGAGGAGCCAAATCACCAAAAATCAAACTCTCCTTAAAGGACTCATTTTCTTTTTGAATTGTAGCCAGAGGATCCTTCTTCATAAAAAATATGCCTTTGGTCTTCGGAGGAATCGGGAATGCCGTTGAGGTCATCAGTTGTCCAACCGGATTACTCCAAAAAATGAGCAAGTTCTGGAACCACCATGTAAACAATACCATTTCTAGTCCAACACAGACGTAAGTAATTTTTTTGTCATTCCCATTGATTTTTATACAAGTTCATAAAAGTACTCACGGGCACATCTGACTTGTCAAAAAAATCTAAAACCATTGTCCTCGAGTCTTCTGCTGCAAACATTTTGACCCATTTGTCCATCTTGATCTTGATTGAGGTAGTGAGTTGGTCGATGACAAAGTCCAAGCGACGGTCAAGACCGGGCTCGTAGGACGTCACGTCCTTGCCCATCTTCTTATCCACCATGGAATCCCGACTTCACTAGCGTCTGGGAAGGCATGAACAGCTCGAACGGATCCTTCTGGGCACAACGAGTGACTCCCTCACTGTTACCAACACTGGTCTCATAGTGACTTAGATTTCAGTGCAAACTTTTGGCATCCAAAAGTTTTGTGAGCCACAGTCTCGTGCCAAGCAGTCTGCAGTGCCGGTCGGACCTGAGGACCTCAGAGTAACAATACCGAAGAGTATGGATTTTCTCCGGAAAGGAAATAAATCTGGTGTAATAGGGCTGCGTGTCAGCAAGTAGTGCTCTTACTCCGCTGAGAGTGTATATTAATTCTTGAGAGCCATCACTTCCGCGCCCGTAAGCTCCAATGAAATCACACTCCCAATGTAAATCAGTTCCTCTGGCCATTCCAGCTCCACAGGCCTGAGCGGGAACTGGAAGAAGGTTTTACAGTGTGGAGGGATCGATCCGAGTTTCGCGGCTGGTTCAGCCATGGTTATTAATGACAAACGGCGTGACAAGTAGCTGACTGGGAAAAATTACTCGAGGAAACTCCAGGTAGTTCCCAGGCGGACAGGTCCACAGTATAGAAGTGCATCGTACAATGCAGTGAGAGCTACGAGGCTAATCATATGAACCGTATGCGGGTCTCGGGGCATAATTCCCCACTACTGCTCATTGTCATCGACCAACTGTAACTACAGGGTGGCAGTCTATTTAATGAGTTTCACGTTCCGTCTGCAAAGTTTTTCGTACGTGTGTCACTCGCATTTTACCGGAGTCGACTTTCACGGGCAAATCGGAGAGTGAGACTGAGCGAGTCAACGATCCATTTATGCCAACCGTTTGTCTCAGGTTGAACAAAGGAGAAGTAGGCACTGTACTGTGTAGACAGCATCCCCCAATAACTTTTGTTGCCCAGATATATAGCCACTATGTAGCCCACATGATGATGACAGCTCGCCTAGCTCGCTGTTTCCTTCCCGTGGATTCTGCTACACCGTGTGGATTTTTCAGGTTTTCCACCAAGCGTGGGCAATCCTCCTTAAATGGAGTGGCATGGAAGCCTTCCTTAGATTTCAAGCGATTCTGACTATTTGGAGTTGGAAAGAGATGTTTCCGAAGGCGTACCAAATGAGTACCAATACAAAGATGGTTATTGGCTTGAATTGTTATTTTACTGAGACTGGTTCTAATATCAGTTTAAAGTGGCATGTGTGGTGTGTGGCCAACCCCAGGTTGTAGGTTGTGTAAAAATTTAAATGATTTATAAGTAGGAGACCTGGAAATTGTTTCTACAACGGAGTCAGAAGGGTGCTTAGTTCTTTCGTATGCCCATCCATGCTCCAAGACATTATGCCCATTGAGGGACCGTTGTAATGAACTCGACCCAAACTTCTCACTGCTACACACTGCACAGTGAGACATACAGTGATTACTTACCGCTTGGGGACTTGTTGGATCGAACGAGTTTGCCTAGCAACGCTTACAATTTCATGTCACATAATCCATTGCCCAATACGACGTCCGAACTGAGTCACTTGCATCCTAGCAGAAACAGTTTTTTTTCATTGCCGTCTACCTCTCTTTTATTTGTTGATTTCAGTAGTAGAGAAGCGGCAACTTGATGATCTTGAGACTAACTTTATCTTGGCTACACCTTTGCTAAATTCATTTACGTATAGCCATTAACCGGATCACGATATTTTTTACTTGCGGTTACTCATGGTTTTAAAACGAAATATCAGTATGAATTTAAAAATTATATCAGACTAGCGGTATCCCTTTTGAGCTGAATGCAGATAATAGACTTAAAGAAGCTGGTAGCCGATTAAGTGATGAAATTTATAGTAGCTTTATTGGTAGAGCAATGGTTCTCTGGTTCGTAGTGATCAGAGGACATGACCATATTATACCTTGTTTACTCTAACATAGAAGTGAGTTAGTTCCATTTAATAATTTTTTTTATTTATAATGTGCACTTGCACCAACTGTGAGCAAAATTGATGAGAAATCGAATCCTGATCCACGGGTTCCGCACCCCATCTGGTCTAGTTGCAGTCTGCATATCTATTAGGCATCATTTATCTAAAACATACCTACCATGACATGTCTATCCTCAAGGACAGACATATCCTAAATGATTATCTACTATATAGTCTAATTAGGCTGTGCGGAAACAGAAACTGAAAAGGCGATGAGGGGTTTCATAATAAGCGCACCCTTCAAATACACGGAACGCCTTGAACCGATGTAAACCTCCACCAAGAACGTGAGCAGTGAGATCATACAGCAAATGAGAATAATTACAACGGGAGTAGTGCATGAATTCAGTTTGAGCGGCGACGCTCCTGCCTCCGCTTCCCTCTCCAGCTCCTCCAGTTTCTTCCGTAACTTGGAGTCTGTCTGCGTACGGAGAAGTCTCATCCCTGCTACTTTCGCTTGCGCCCAGTGGTCGTTCCGCCAGTAACTATAAAATCCTCCAGCCAAGAACCACGGTAAGATGCAGTTAAGCTGGGCCAATAGTGGTGAGCCCTTTCGCACACCCCATGCCACCATGAAGCTTGTGTCAACGTCGGTTGAGCGATGGAACAATTTTGAAGAGACCCGCATTTTCTGTGCACTTGCATGGAGGGTGGCATTAGCCAAGATTGCATACTCCCCACTGAAGTCCATATCCAAGCATGCAGCCTTCGGCTCCACAAACACCCGCACAATACAGTCTGCGGTTGTGGACTCTAGTTGGAGACGGTTGTTCCGCAACATTGCTCTGTGGACTGGGTCTTCTGACTGCTTCATGAAATTATAGCTGGCCCCGCCGTAGTAGCGGAGGTACAGTTTGTAGTCGGAAAAGGCCAGCTCCTCATGCGTTCCAGGCACAGGGTCTCCCTCTGTGAAGCTGAGGAAGTAAAATAATTTGGAGCGGTAGCCCGTGGTGAGAATGATGACGAGTAGGGTCAGCTAACAAGACAATAAAACGAGATCGACCCCGCAGGGAACCCCATGAGGCTCCAGACTGTTCCAATACAATGCGTGCCCCAATCCCGATCAGCTGACTCAATACTCTGCCAACCTCTTCGCTTCCGTCCGGGCGGATGCAGGCACGCTCAAATAAGCTGAAACAGAGCAAGGTCAAAATGGTCAAAATAATTGTTGCTATGGTGGCTATCCAAACGGTGAAGTCCAGCGGTTTTATGACGGCATTAGCGCTCAGGTGCTTCAATGGTGCTCGAACCCAAAACACTTTGTTGAACCAGGTGAGGATGTCCGTAAAGTCTAGAGCTTCGTGCCTACTCCGAGTGATTCCTATGGGGAAGACGAAGTCTGCCTGGCGGCTTACCACGAGGCCCACAGCACCGGACCAGGATCCGTTCGACTTGACTCCGGACCCTCGCGCAGACAGAATCCGAACAGTGAAGTTCAGCCTCTGGCTCGACTCCATCAGCATCGAGTGGTACAGCCCCCGGCCGGCTTTCAACGAGCCATCCACGTTGTTCTCGTACTGGAACCATTGATCCGCAGGAAGAGTCGCTGAGCGGTATGATTTTACCATTCAGATTACCTGAGCAGCGACCGCACTGGAGGCGACGGAAATTTGACCAGCTGGTGTCCAATACTTGAGGAAGCTCTTGGATTCCATTCGCTTGGTTACTGATTCTAATGCGGATCATAAGCTTGTAGGCAATCCCTTCGAATACTGGTAGCTTTGACAGTACATGTAAAGCGGCAGCATTGCCTCGAAATATAAAAATATCACCCGCCAAATTCGACATATGCTGTCGAAGGAGTTCGTCTATTAAAAATTGGAACCCGTTAGTTTTCGAAGCTTGAACGATGATCGTAGAAACGGTCGGAATAAACCGGAAAACTCCTGACCAGTGCAGTTGTAACGAATCCTTGACGTCACGACAGTGGACTGAGCCACTTGGTCCAGGGACGCTGTCCACCACCATTATGACTCTTGGAGCTGATACGGACTGAGTGCGACTGTAGTCCAGCCCATTCGAATTCGGATCACTCACAGCTACGATTAGTGTGTGACATTCCCATACTATTCTCTTTGGACGGGTTTCACTGCACAGAAAACTGTTAGTGGGATCTAGAATTTCACTAACCGCTTGATTTGAGAGTGTTTTAATTTGTACGATAGCATGGCCGATTAAAATGATGAGAAGTTGCCTCATCAGCTTTGTAGAACCCATGTCGGATTCACAGGAGCAGAGTTGAATGACTGTCGGTTGTAAGGTGGCCGGGATATTATGCTTATGAATAAGAGCCTGCGACTTGACCAATGCAAAGGACCAACTCCGTATGAAGAATCGATGGTAAGTCAAGTCGTAAATCTTGGACATCAACACGAACAATCATTTAATTCCCAAATGAACGAACTAAAATGACAGAATCAGATCGGGCCGAAGGTTTTGATTAAATGACGGTCCGGCTACAATGTGCTATTGGTTCTTGTACTGTTTGTTCAGCAGAGCAGCACATTTAATTATTTCCCTCTGGGGGGGGAGCACAACCATTTTCTTTGATAACTTAAGCACATTATTAGTTGCCAGAACAAGGGCGTGCCGCAAAGTGCCTCAACTATTACGACGTATATGACACAATCTTT